>KN884161.1:91476-117900 GCA_000934455.1 Apostichopus parvimensis
GGTACTCGAATTCCAACATGATAATTGTCTATATGAATACTCGCCCTCCGGCCTCCTGCCTTTGAACTAGGATTTGTGGAACTTTGGAAATACATATATATTCTTGCCATTCTCAATATTTTATTGCAACATATGACCACGTTTCTATAGTTGATGGCATTTCCACAACGAGCGATTTCTCTATTTTGATGTTGCGCTGTTTGTATATGTGTTAACAAGAAGTGTCACATGAGTATAAGACTACATAATATATGGTCATACCTTAGCTGCATATATGATATGCATTCATGAAAAACGCCCCCCCCCCCCCATTAAAACTTGTTTGCCAGTGTAATAGCTTTGATTTCTGTGACGAAACATTTAAAATATTTTCATAAAGTGTTATCCTTTATGGATATAAGAGAGATGGATGCTGAATTATTATGTAAATGTTTGCGAAACAAAACAGACAGAGTTAACGGTTTATATCATCGAGGTCTGGTTTGATAAGGTAAACACACAAACATTTGAATATCCCGGTATCTATGCTATATTAAATGTTTTTTTTTTTGTCTTAGATTTGACACCGGTATTGGCGGTTTCATATTTGAAGAACAGTTTATACAGTTCTCAACATTACTTCAAACAACCGCGATATTCGGATTTGGTGAACACCGTCACAAAAGATTACGACATGAGGTACTGGAATGGCCAACCTGGGGTATGTGGAACAACGATGCCGATCCAGATGTAAGTATATACATACATATTCATGATCATCCGTATTGATAATGCATATTAATAAGCAAGGGTGTATATGTCGAATATAATTCCCTCATCAGAAAGAAACAGGTATCCAGGAGGAAACAACAAAGGAACAACAGAACGCCCCCCCCCCACCCCAAAAGGTGTATAAATATCAGCTGTGGTGGAAGTCATGACAGGACATTTAATGTTTGTCTTTATTAATTTTTATTTTATTGAATACTCACGTAAAAATCCTTCATATATGATGTGTAAGACATCAAGTTTCGTATCTATCCAAATGAACATTTAACATATTTCGTATCCTGTATATATTCAAATATCCACTTTAGCGTCATGAATTTCCACTTAACGTCCCCTTGGCACACATATGAAGTTCAAGTGGATATTTTATGATATATGATAGACCTGTAGTAAATAATAAAGACGAACAAAACGTGATTTAGAAAATTCAGTAAAATATCGTGTGTCCCATCTGGCCTTCCATAGAAAACAGATATAACAACAATAATTTAATTTATACTGAATAGACTGAAGTAAGGAATAGAATGCTGAATGAAAGATATACCGTTTTACTTCGTCTTCATGCAAGTGAAATGCAAACACATTCATCTTAAAACAATAAACGAATATCGTTAGCTGTATGTATAATATTATGGACCAAGTAAGGGGGGGTGGTTGAGACAAATTAACACTGTATGCATCACGTCTTACCAATATCACATACATACTACATAGAACACAAGGGTTACTTGCAGCGTAGGCTACAGTACACCATGTACCATGATTAAGTATTTAATTTACGAGCCTACCTTACATGTAATTGGACTTTGTACGATGAGTCTGCAACAACAAACTTGTAGTTGATCGATCGTCTGCCGCTTTTGTAACAGATCAAACAAATGTGTGATGGCGCAGCCTTACTCTATAATAGATAGTGTACATATAGTTTTATATACACATATCAGGTATACGAATCCCATGATATATACAGTACTTATCACATAGGTCTGTATACAGTTGCACAGTGGAGTTTCCAAGGGTGGGGGAGGGGGGACATACCCTCGCCTTCTTAAGTGTTCGATACGTATTGATGGGTGTATTGGTATACGTATACGAACGAGGGAAGATAATGATGAAATTACGATCATCATTTCAGTATAGGAGCCTATATTGCCTACTTCAAAACTGTAACAACTTATAAATCGTACCCTAATATGCGTGAATGGCAGTTCTCACATTCCTCTTTTACAAAAGTCAAAAATGGCTAGATATAACAGTGTATAAATCTCATTGGTAAGTACTTTTATTTTGGCAATTTTCAACTATAACAAGCGCATGCGCGTATACTTAATACTTCACGTAATTAATCGTATTTGTCTCATATTCGAGAGATATATTGCTCTATGTGGTCATTTTGTTTGTGTGATATTGCTATAACTACGTAACACAAAGGTCCACGGTATTCTTTATTCAGTTCACAATGCTTAAACTGGCTACTCCTAAACAATTTAATCTGCCGTCTTGACCTCGTCAGAGAAATTCCAGATGATGAAATAATCAAGTTATTTGGAGCATATAAAAGTAATGTATAAGATGCTCTGTTGGGGATAGTAAAACAAAAAGATTAAAGAGATTAAAGTCGTTTTTTCTTTCTTAACTTGAGAGCAGTATATGCATACAGCTGCCCTATTGGCATAATTCATAAACATCACACTTTTTCCCATATAGCACAATAACCTATCCATGTGGATTGCAAATGAGAGGAGTTATTTGCCTCCTTTTGTACTTTTAACAGGACTCACAATCAAACCTTCACGGTCAGCACCCATTCTACATTGGAATTGAACCCAGCGGAGACTCACACGGAGTCTACTTTGCAAACAGCAACGCCCAAGGTATTGTCTTAAATCCGTTCTTCATCTTTGTCCCTCTTCCCACTTCCCCCCCCCCTCTCTTCCCCTCTCCCAACCCCCCTCCCGTTTTCCAAACCCACCTCTACTCAGTTAACACTCACTTCTGTTAAAATCCAATTATTCGTTTATTCTCGACAGTCTAAAACAATAGTTTTGTTCACTACTATTTTGTAGTAAATTATCACGTAATCACGAGATACAATTCTTTGCCAAGAATTTGCCCTAAATACACAGAGAAATGCAAACCAAAACAACACAGGTGTCTCGTTCTTTGTGATTGTTTTGATAGAAATGAAACATTAAACGGACGCATGCTTTGGAATTTCGATGTTCGGTCGTGTCCCGCATTCAGTCTGCAGTGTCAATTAATAAAATAAATATTTCTGTTCGCATTGATTTGTTTTTCAGAGATAAGCATTATTCCTATGCCAGCGTTAACATGGCGGACAGTCGGAGGTATTGTGAACTTATATTTCTACTCTGGTCCGTCACCGGAGGATGTAGTAGCCCAGCATACAGAGGTCAGTATATATAACACACTTGTAGTGAGTCCCTACCGGTACTCGAATTCCAACATGATAATTGTCTATATGAATACTCGCCCTCCGGCCTCCTGCCTTTGAACTAGGATTTGTGGAACTTTGGAAATACAGTTCTATAGATATTTGCACTGAGTCCTCGTACCAGCTCTTAGAGCCGCGTTTTCGAATATACTGTACGTATACTCTATAGCAAAGGGAAATTATTCATGTACTCGGCATTCATGATGTTGTATTCATACATGATGTTGTATTCGTACTCGTGATGTTGTACTCATACTCATGCTTTGTTCTAGAGCTCATGCTGTTGTACTCGTATACTCATGCTGTTGTACTCGTACCCATGCTGTTGTATTCGTACTCCTGCTGTTGTATTCGTATATGCTGTTGTATTCGTACTCGTGCTGTTGTACTCATACTCATGCTGTTGTACTCGCACATGCTGTTGTACACGTACCAGTGCTGTTGTACTCGTACTCATTCTGTTGTACTAGTACTAATCTGTTGTACTCATACTCATGTTGTTGTACTCGTACTCACACTGTTGTACTCGTACACATACTGTTGTACTCGGACTCATGTTGTTGTACTATTACATGTTGTTGTACTCGTACATGCTGTTGTACCCGTTCTCATGCTGTTGTAATCGTACTCATGCTGTTGTACTCGTACTCATGCTGTTATATTCGCACTCATACTGTTGTATTCGTACTCATGCTGTTGTATTCGTGTTCTAGATGTTTTACTCTTAATTCAAGTCTGGTATTTAAAAATAGATCAATATACTTCGATTGGTGAATGAAAGAGAATTTATATAGGGAAAAAAGTGAACCAAATTGAAGCATCACTTGTTTTTTTGTTTTGTTTACCAAAAGTTAGCCATTGTAGTCAAAGTTAACCACTATGTGACCTAAAGCCTGCAGATTTGAGTTGTTTGTGTTTTGGTACTCCATAGAATGTCATTAACGTAATACAATCCAAGATACAGATTGTCATGGAAAGTTATGAATCATAATTGAGGTTTCTGAAGAGAAACTCCGGCGATCCGCATGTACCCTTAATTTGATTGCACAATGTTATCACTTTTATTTGGTTTACAGATTTGTTCCGTATGCCAATAGAAAGACTCGTGTCGTGTAACTTGTAACATGTTTTATGGACTTCTCTCATATATTATTTATCGACAGGTTGTCGGAAGACCAGCAATCCCGCCGTATTGGGCCCTTGGTCTGCATTTAGGTAGAGAGGACTTTAATGATGTTGCGACAATGCAAGCAATGGTAGACCGTAACGAGGAGGCAGGAATACCATTTGTAAGCCTTTCATTAAGAACCTTTCTCTGCATGGTGTACTTATTTATAATTATGCAAAACTATGCATTAACAATTATGATGATTCATACAATTGACATGATCAATATACATTAATGATATAATATCGCATTAAAATAATTGACGAGACACGTGGATATTAGCAATAGAAACGTCAACATCGTCTTGACATATATATTCGCTATAGAGTGAACACACCTTATAAACCAGGGTTGTCCAACCTACGGCCCGCGGGCCACAGTCCGGCCCCGCCGCAGGGTTGCGTCCGGCCCGCCAGAGATGCTTCTACGGTGCGAAATTTAAGTGAGCAGATTTATTGATAACAATTTGAAGCTATATAATTATCAATCATTCGAACCTTCATGGTCCAAAAAACTGCATACAGGTCAGTTTGTGTGACACTCTCAGCGGAGGGTGGGGGGGGGGCGGCTGGACTTTATTCATCTGTTTTATCAGGAAGGAAAATAAATCAGGGCGCTCCGCGCGCAGTGCTCACATTTTGTTGCCTTGGGCTTTGGGCAAAAAAATCGAGCGTAGGGTTCATGCGGCCCCCTCCTTCATCATAATTATTCCATGTGGCCCTCCTCTGCAAAAGGTTGGACAACCCTGTTATAAACAGACGGATTACTACTGAATTACAGAGTGTTTTTAAAAGTTAATGCTTATTGCATCGATATTTATGTTTTTATGCTGCAAGATGTATAAAGCCTTGATTTGGTAATGAATAGGCATCCTTTCCTCTCTCGAATCTCCGTGTGGACGGTTGGGTGATGTTTGTAAATATATATATATTTGATATGGTATGCAAGCAAGAAAAAATGTCTTACGGAAACTAGGCATAATGACGTCATTGCATCATGACGTCATAATACTTGACACAACATGTTCTTACTAGCCTATTTTCGGGGAAGTTGACAGTGAGACCTTAACGATAGAATAAGCTTCACATGATTCGATGTTGTAAATGGATATACCTCAATCAGCGAGTTACTGTTGTAAACTAATCAAACTTAAAATTCGGGTTATTTATGTGTTGTTAAGCACACCTATATATGGGAGTTATTAACAGTTACTCACATTATGGTGTAGTGAAGGCTATTACTGAATTAATGGAAATAATACTTAAAATTATGTCAATAGCATGCTCTGTCTTTGAGTGTATATTTGGTAAAGGAAAGGTTTTGCTGCAGAAAAGATATATTATCTTTATCTTAATCATAGACAATTATATATTTAGGTTACATATATATGACTCCTATATTGTAAAAGGGATTCTTTGGCAGAATAAATGGAGCGTTCTTAGTTTAACAACAAATATTCCATACGCGGGACATCGTCTTTACCTACCAAAATGACAGAAACTACAAATTAAATTCATTCTCCACATAAGGATTTATTTCATAAGCCTCAATACCACACATTCAAATCATCATCCTATGTCGTCATCACGTGTATCTTTCCTGTCTTCATATTGGTAGTTACAAATCACGTGTTCCTTAATCGTGTATTTCTCTCCTTCAGGATGTACTATACAGTGGTGTTGAAATTACAGACAGCTACAGAATGTTTACCTATGACGAGACAAACTTTGATGGCTTACCTGAATTTACTCAGATGCTGAACGACACTGGAAGAAAATTCATCATAACCATGGTAATTCTCTAACATTATCTCATTCTTTATACCCCCCCCCCCTCCCGGCGCTTAAATAACTCCAGCCACTCGTCCTCCAACCCTCAATGTGCTTTGGCGTCAAACTATACTGATGACTAGAGCTTAAACTTAAAACTTCCGGCATTATTAATTCATTAACACCCTCGACACACTTTTCCTTAATGCACCACATGTTTCAGAGCAGAGAACCGACCCAGATTTCATATGCCGTGAGTGGGCGGGGGAGGGCTGGGGGAGGGCTGGAATGGGGACGGGCGTGGTGTAGGTATCAGACAAATTTTCAGCTGTGTTGAAAGTTATTGATGTGAACACTGTCGGATGTTTTATTACGTTGCAGACTCCTGGTATTCCAAAGCATGTACCGGAACCAAAGACTTACTACACACCGTATTACTACCTGGAAAAATATGGACTGTTGGTGAATATCTCAAACTCTACACAGAGGCCTGTTACTGCACAGGTGAGTAGTATACATGAAAGTTACAGATCTCAAATTTATCTTGTCACTGTCTCGACCGACTGCTTTTTTTAATGTTACAATTATTTTGTAAAACAGAGTTGGTCATAAAGGTACTTTTTTAAGGAAAAGCTGGGCAAGATAAATAAATGACTTAGCTGACCTCTTGTATCGAGGCTGTGACCGTGTTGATCATCATTAAAGGTGAAGGTATCCATATAGTGTGCCGGTTTCTTAACATTGCGATCGTTGTGTATACCGTTTCTATACATGCGTGCGTGTGATTCCTTAGGTTCAAGTAATCAAATACTTATCCACAGCGTGTATGCTGCTACACAATTTGTGAACACTATACATCAGACACATTACTGCAGTATGTTTCAGTTGGCTCTGCAAGTGTGTCTTGTTTAACCCGTAAGTAAAGTCCAAGGAGAAAATAGGAAACACATTTGTAGCCTGATGTAAAGTCAATTATAACCATGCTATAGAATCCACAATAGGTCTATACACTTTTCTTTACCCTTTTTGGTAAGTCAAGTTATTTTCTCTGTCTCTATCGTTATCTCTCCACCTCTCTCTCTCTCTCTCTATCTGTACCTCTCTGACCAATGTCTTCCTATTTTCCCCTTGATTTTCAAGCAATGGGCAGGAGAAGTCGTTTTCCCTGACTACACTAACCCACTGACGAGAGACTGGTTAGGTTCATACCTTAATGAGTTACATGATCACTTTCCGTTCCATGGCATAATAGTCGTAAGTAATAATTCTCTTTTGTTTTGTAAGTTTGGCTACAATTCTGTTTGCTTTTGTTTCTCTGTTTAATCGTACAAACCAACCTTCATGGATTTTGACTAATGTCAAGTCATTATTTCCATCTAAAAACTACAAGAAATTCATCACTGTATAGGACTAATTTATCTTTCTTTCTTTGCGAATAGAAACTTAGTACCTAAAGTTATGTCCAGAATGTATTGAACCTTCAGTTCGGTATCAAGTAGCATGTGTTGTTTCCATGGTGACAACGTTGATGATGATTTGTGATGCAGTCTGTGAAAGACGAAAACTGAAATACATGCAATGCTGTCACTGCTATGGCAAAACATCATTCTAAAGATAGATTGTTTACTGCCCTAATCCACCGGAGTAAAAAAACATAATTTGAGAATTTAATATTATTTTCATAATTTTAAAATTGGTAGATATGTTCCTAATTTTAGACATTTATCCCTAACATGACCTGGTCATTCACTTTTGGAGGAATGTCCAATACATCAATCGAACCTTTCTGCCCCATTTCTTTAATATGCTATATAAATATGGCATAAAATATGAAATATGAGAGTTTCATTCGGCTTATAATATCTGACATTCGTACCAACGAATTATTCTATTTTGAGAAAGATGTATCAATATAATTTCATTGATTTCGCCTTTTAGACCGATAATGAGCCAACAAACTACGTGAATGGTTCTAAGATGGGTTGCCAAAACAAGAAATTAAATTTCCCGCCATATGTACCTCGTAAGTATAATTCATTATTCAATAATTCATTAAGTTTGTAATTCATTACTTTGCTTAATCCAGTAGTTTAATCATTCGATTATTCATCTGGACCATGTAGTGTTCCCCAAGAACTGTAACCACACAGAATTCGGTTATTATTATACGTTATACGCTATATGATGCAGAAGCCAGATTCAATATTGTTTCATTCTCAATGCAATCAATTCATCATATGGCTTTTTCTACCGTTCCTTTGGGCTGTCCAGGGGTTCGACCATGCACTTACACTTCTGGGTGAGAGCTTTCTCCCACCCCTCCCCTTATAATATACTCAGGAGGTCACCCCCCCCTCCCCCAGGGCAGACAGAATATTACAAAAAAAATTAGTGTACAGTATGCATAAAAATATTATATGTATATATGCGGCACAACCTAACAGTCGAAAATTCTTCTACATTTAAGAAAACATGCAAAATAAAGTACCATATGTTGCATATAAACACTCTCAAATTTAAAATTATTTCTCAAAGCGGATAGGGACAACATCTGCACGGCTAAACATGTTAGCTACCAACCCCCCCCCCCCCCGCCCCCACCCCGTACCCTGTAGCCCGAAATGACGATGTGTGGTATTCCCTTGTGTTGTGTAATATAGCCATTACAGTCTGCAAATAATGGGTGTTCACAAGCGCCATCTTGCTTCCTTTCATGTAACGAGTATGGTATCACACCAAACTATGTTAAGTTTCAATGTACAAACTGTTTGAAAGAAAGGATAACAATATATATTGCATATTGCAATGCATGTCTATTTTAACAGTTGACAGAACGATTCTTACGATAGAACTAAATAAGAGAGCATTTATTTTACCTATGCTACTTAAATTATCATTTTATTTTAAAAAAAAATTGACGGTTTTAATAATTACTATTACAGATCTACAAAGCCGGATGTTATACCAGAATACCATTTGTATGGAATCGAAGTACAGCGTCGGAGAACATTATGATGTCCATAGTCTCTTTGGATTATATTCAGCAGAAGCGTTTTACATGTAAGATGATTGTCTTCTCCTTCTTGTTGTTACTGCTGCTATTTTGTGTTTGTTTGTTTGTATGTTTGTTTCTTTGTTTTGTTTTGTTTTTTTTTTTGTTTTTTTTTAGCCGTCCTTAACATAGTTGTCATAAAACATGTGACAATATTTAACCGATAACTTTACATTGTAAGGTCGGTATATCGTTGACATGAATAACCGTGATGTCGGCGGTGACTGGTCCACCTTCCCAATAATTTGTGTGTCCCCCGGGAAGGCGGAGGGGATGATGTACCCTATAACTTCCATACTGTGCGCACCGGAAGCTGAACCAAATTGTATGTGTTCACCTTGTAATATACCGGTAGTGAACGTTTTAAACATGCTAACTTAGGCAATTGTCTCTTCTAAACACGTGTGAGAAACCAATTGAGAAATAAAATAAAAACAGGAAAAAAAGTACAGAAAACGTTTTGTTCCAAGAGATAAATGGTACATGCGTCTATCATAAAGCATAACATGCGGGGAGTTCTAACAACTCTTATTGCTATATAAGGACTCTCCATACCCGTTATTTTTCGTATTGATTTATGGGATCGTTAATTACTTTATTTTTTCATATCTTTGTTACAGGGCAGCCACTCAGGTTTTCCACGATAAGCGGACACTACTTTTGTCCCGTTCTACGTTCCCTGGATCAGGACGTTTCGCTGGTTATTGGCTCGGCAAAAACCACTTTACTTGGGAGGACTTGCGTTACTCTCTCATTAGTAAGTATTGTGGCCTTAGACATCTTAAATAACTGATTTAAATTTAAAAAAAATAAATACTTGGATATCTTCTCCTCCCAGCACACTGGGGAGCGAAGGTGTTTTTGGCCGAAAGTTAACCTCGCTTAGACATTTTAAAGAATCCTTTTTTCATTCGCTTCTTCTCAGTCTTGTAAATAACTACTTTCACTTCGATTTCTTTCTTCAGCGATGCTGGAGTTCAATGAATTTGGAATTCCTCTGGTAAGTCTTTTTATTTTATTTTTTGATTTTATACATTTCTGGGCTTGTAATACCGTATACTTTATCATTCATTATATTACTCGTTACATGGAAACGATTGCTGGCTATCAAACATGCATACTGAGGATGAGAAAATTTAAATTAACCTTCTGACGAATTGACTCAAGGCATTTAATTATTCAAATGTTGGGTTCATTTATTGACTAATTGATTAATTTAATTGACTTAAGAGATTACCCGAGCAGCATCCCCTCACATTCACAAAACGCTGCCTCCCCGACCCCATTCCCGTACATACGCCCCTTTTTAAGTTGTACGTTATAATTATGTTCAGCTAATGTGGTGAAACATAAAATGTTAAGTCTATACATTGTGTACAACACCACTCAAGTATAGTTTAGACTATAATCATAAGTTAGAATATTATTCTATTTTAATATTAACCCAAGCAAATGATTTTTTTTAAACATTTTTAACACCGATTCATGAGACCTGTATGTGTCACAGTCAGTAAGATATATCTTCTTATGTCACGTTAATGTTTTTGACAGGTCGGTCCCAACATCTGCGGTTACTATGACAACGATGAGCTGACCCCTGATGAGAAGATTGAGTTGTGTACTCGTTGGATTCAAGTCGGTTGCTTTTATCCGATGGCGCGATTTTTCAGAGGCCGAGATCAAGGAGTAAGGACATTTCATCCAGATATAATTAAAAGAGTTAAAGAGTGTGAAGACTCACGCACAAAGAAACGTCTCATGCCGGTAATCTGACCTAGTTTCGATTGAGGTGTAACAGAAGTGTTAGACACCACCATCGATCCCAGAAAATACACACACAGCTTGCTACCTTCGGTAATTAGACACTAGTGTACAGTCAATACATACAACTACGGTCAATACCCACAACACAGTGTACATAGTAGCGTGGACATCTCAGGTCTAGATAAAAGATAACAAGGTATCACGTTTCATTACTGTCTGCATTTGTAGCGACAAGAAGAAAACGTCATTTGCAAAGCAACGGAAAGTTAACTTTTTCAGAGCGCGGCACGCGGTTTGGGGCGAGTCTTCAATGCCTTTAATATACTTTGGAATATGTTCTTTTAATTCCTAATCAAACCCTAGTTTCGCAAATTTGTCTTAGATCTCATTTGGGTGATCTTTTGCACATATTTGTTCCATGTTATGATTTTAAATCACATATATACCTAAAAATCTTTTCAGTATATTATGCTCTAATTTAAGTCACGAAATTTAGTCTTAAAATAACATCATCTTGGGACGAGGACATCTCATAATATTTCCTCCTTAAAACACACATTTCTTATCGAGTACTTCGATTTTCTATAGTATCTAAAAGTTATTTGAAGTCCTGTATGATTTAGAATGTAGCATACTCTGGAATTTTTAAATAGCCCCATATCATTCTGTGTCAGTTAATACATGTATTCTGGATAGTTCACACACTGCAATGAAACAACAATCGTCAAATTAATCACCTAGGCCTAATGTAGTTACGTAACCTTTTGAAAACCTTCAGAAGCAAATTATGGCAAAATGTTGATATTTCTATAGCAAACGGAACCAGTACCTGTATGACGGAATGGGATATACGGCTTCCCTTTTCTTTTCTCTTTTTTTCTCTTTTGCAAATGTGATTTAGCCAAGCCACAGAAACATATGTTTCATTTCATAAGTCTATACCACAAAGTCACGTGTGACCGAAATGTGACACTTTATATATAAATGACACTGGACGTGTTAATGTTGCCATGCAATGTGGTTTTACACATTAAATTGAGCAATTCATTGATCAAGTGAACAGATACGAAACAATAAGGGGTTAATCAACGGTCTAGCGTGCGTTACTCACAGGATTAATGCACGATCGGGGGATAATGCAAGCGATGCACGAGGGCGGAGCCCGAGTGCATCCAGCGATAGCATTAACACCCGGAGTGCATTAATCACATGAGTAACGCACGCTAGACCGTTGATTAACCCCGTTCATTCATTTGTGTGGGGGAAAAATCATAAAACAAAACACTTTTGGTTACATTAACCAAAGATTTATTAAAGTGATGCCCCGTAATTTTACCGTGCGTTACTCACAGGATTAACCACGGTCAGCTGACCTGAATGGACTAATAGGATTTAGGAATCTTTACCAAGTATGAATGAACAACAAATAATAACGTTTTGAAAACATCTGCTCACATTGAATACATTTATCACGTTCCATTTACCTACCCAGGACTCGGATCCAGCTAGCTGGGGTGAGCCATTATTGAGTAATGTGAAGAGAGCCTTGGAGACGCGATATTCCTTACTACCGTACATCTATACACTCTTCTACCACGCCCATTTGGATGGATTTACTGTAGCTCGACCAATCTTCAACGAGTGAGTTCATTTTTGACATTCCTTCTAAGTTTACTGTAGAGAAACTGTTTATAACAGAATCATGTAGGAAAAAAGGGCTGAACCAGTGAACCTTTCCCTACCCATTCCCTTGCCCCTTTTCAAGTCAATACAATCAGACTTTTGTATATTGAGTCTGTACATTATTATATCAGTGTTATATGTACTGCTGTACTCACCCTTATGGTTTTTGTACACAGGCATGTTTTGCTCTTCGGCACTCGTACTCGGGTATTTTAAGAAATTAATATCTGACAATATTGCAAAATTATGTAGCCTGCTCTTACTCGTTCTCATAGTGCCTTACTCATTCATACTGATAAGTATTTAACTGTATGCCCTGGATAAAATGAGAATTCCTTCTTTCTCTTTTTTAACATATGCAAAAGAGTTGATATTTGTGTTGTTTTTACCCTTTTTCTCTTATGTAAGATTCCCTTACGAAGACAGAGCTCACACTTGGAATGTTGACTGGGAGTTTCTCTTAGGTCCAGCACTCTTGGTTGCGCCTGCGTTGGAACCAACCAATGGAGGTTCGACACCTGTTAGCGTGTATATACCCGATGACCGGTTCTATAACTACCACACGGTAAGATAACGACCTTTGTATACGTTGGGGAGTGGTTAACACTGTACAGTACTATACAGTATATACAGTACGCTACTATACAATACTATTCGCCGGGTACTATGCAGTACTATGGAATACTATGCAGTACTATGGAATACTATGCAGTACTAGATAGTACTAGCCTATACACTATACAATACTTTTTATTACTGCAGTACTATATATTATACACTAAAAACGACTTTGCATTACTATAGGCTAATCAAAGTACTATCTATACAATATACCATACAGTATACTGCACTTCCCTGCAAAAGATGTTGCACCCCCTTCTTAAGAAACACTTTTTGCCTGCCATACTGACTCAAGAAGGGGATGCAACATCTTGCTTAACCTCGTAAGGTCATGTATGGGACAAAACGTGCGAAAAAAGTTAAAATACAAGAAATTTGCTCCACTCCTCTCTATCTGATGTCTCCGCTAACATCCGATGCACTTTCCAATCCGTCTCATCACTTCCGGTTCATCAAAGAATTACTGATTTTGTTCACTTCTTCATTTTTAATTTCAACTTGAAGGGATTGCAAGTACCGAATGGTCAGAAGGGAACCAACATCACCGTCAACATTCCAATCGATGAAGTCAGCATGTTTATTCGTGGAGGTTATATCATCCCAACACAACAACCAGGCAACATGTCATACCACAGGTAAGAAACTAAACCCATGCACTCTACAGTATAGGATCTACGACACACCCATGTTATCATTGCGGGCTGACAGAAATCATAAACAAAGAAAAAAAATCAGGGATAGCTATGCGTAACTATAATATTCGACGCACTCTACGCTGTAACTGTCAATTAAGTCGTATAAATATAATCACATCAAATGTACCACTGGCGGGTTCAGGATTCTTTTACAGGAGGGATTGTGGTCATTGAACTGGGCGACTCCCATGATTGCAAGAGTGTCAGCTTGTTCTCCCTCGGTAAAAAATAGAAAGCTTAAAGAACCAACGTCGAGTAGTGCATTTTGAGGTATATTTGGACCATAAATTAGATCTAAAAGCAAGTTTTACTAAATAAGTACTTTTTAATGTTGTATACACCGCATTCAACCCCCCCCCCCCATTCTACCCCCTCGCCTGGATACGTGACTGCATATGAATTTTGAGGTCTTCACCAAATCATTTACGTTGCTTTCAATATGCAAGACTTAAAGTGTGACTATAAACACGTGGTTTCATAATTGGTTTCATTTCAGTCGTTTGAATGACATGGAGTTGCTGGTCGCTCTGTCTGAAGGAGACTTGGGAGTGGCTAGGGGAGACATGTTCTGGGACGACGGCGAAAGCTTTGGTGAGTTATAAATGGCGAGATTATGCAACATAAACGTACGTTAGTTTACAGATGCGATATTTTTAAGTTTGAATTCAAGTACTATGAATAGGAAAGGAAAGTTGTTTACCTCCTGCAGAGTTGCACCTGTTTGGCAGTTTGCCAATTGCTCTGACGGTAATTGGCTCTTAATGAGATTTAATATATTACCTGGGCTAATTTAATGTGACACACACATTCATCGTTATTTACTCTATTTTCTCTTTTTTTCTTCTTCTTGGTATATTTTGCTCTCGCCCTCTATTGCGGGCGGTCACATAAATATAGCAAAAACATAAAAGTAGGATTATTAAATGTTTTAAAGCATTATTGATATAAATGTGACAATTCTACCGAAATGTTTATACTTTGTATCTTAAAGTAATTAACTTTTGATTGATTTCCTCGTGTAATTTGTAGAACCTTATGAATCGAAGCGAGATCTCCTGGTTGAATTCTTTGCAGACTCGGTAAGATATTTCAAACTTGCACAACTCCCCCCCCCCCCCTCCCCCTAAGATGATATCATGCACTGGACGCCCTCTCGAATGACCCTTCACCTCTGTTCCACCTTCGTCTCCCCGCAACTCCGGCAGTTCAATATCATACTTTATTTTCGTACTGCTTTAACCGTGGTTTGTTAGGTTGGTATTTATTTAATTCATTTATTGTTTTATCGCCAATTGTGCACAATGGGAAAGGAAGTCTCCTATAAAGTCTCAAAAAGACTTAACAAGGTAGGAGACTCCCTGGGAGAAAAGAAAAGAAAAATGTACAAACATATATATATATAATACAGTATATACGTAAGGATTAAATATACAGTAATAATATCCTAATAGTGCTGAGATGGATAGTACGAGTTAATAAATTCTTTTTTCAAATGTCTGGTGAATGTGGGTTTTGAAGTTACAGACTTCAACTTTTTTGACAGATCATTCCAAATTTGTATTGCTCTATTACGAACACCGAATTTCCCTATGTTACTATGGTAACAATTGCATATTTGGTATAGAAATATTTGGTAAAAATTGGTATAGAAATAATAATTAAGAAAAACACGGTATGCATGAAAATTCCATCTTCTGTGTTTCACATCTTGATATTCAGGACGCAAATGAAAGTTTTGATCGGTAAAATAGCCCTATTGGACGAAACAATTTATTTCTAAATCATTTTGCTCCAACAATTTATTTCTAAATTATTTGCTCCAGCGTTCAATCATAAAGAAATTTTAAAGAAAGTAAATGTTATTTTTTTTTCATATTTACAGAATCGCATCGACATTTTTGTGCAACGAAACAATTTGCTTTTATTCAAACCGGAAATAGAGCTGCCTCATATAACCTCCATCCGGTTTTACGGGCGAAGAAATGACCCCGGGTCAAGGGTCACGGTGGATCATTTTGAGCTTGAGCCCGAACAGATTGACTATGACACTGGCAACCGAGTAAGTTTATGCCAGGAGCATACATGAAACTATAGGGTATAGGTATAGGTTATGTTCAAATCATATATAGTGAAATATACTCAAGTGAATTGAAACAACTTCCTTATTCTTTAAGTTAATTGTTTTTTGAAAACATTACGTTTTGCTACCTCCAACTGTACCCCACACACATACTCCTCTCCCAACCCCCAAACCCCCCCCCCCCACCCCTACTGCCACAATATTTGGCGCTTGTAAGAAGGGCTATACAGGCACTCTGTACTTTTTGCACGGTTTTACCTCTCATAATTTAATCAATTAAGCGTTTAATAGTGTTAACCCTAGATGGCTAGAGAAGAAGCAGACATCGTCTCATTCGTTTATGCGATAGAGATGAACTTCCTACGGAATCCCAAACAGCTAACAACTGTTATAACATTTGGAAGCTATCGCAGTTTTGGAATTCTTTCCCCGAATGTCTGTATAAAGAGGCACTCTGAAGACTACTGTTACACGGACGTACTTAATCCCTATGACACATCATTGCGAAATTAGTATAGTGTAACAAGTTTGATAGCGAATCTCTATGAGACAGCATAATAAAATCAATATATTGTAACCATTTTGATAGTGAATTCCCTATGAGGCAGCATAACAAAATCAATATAGTGTAACCATTTTGATAGTAAATTCCCTATGAGACAGCGTAACAAAATAAATATAGTGTAAACATTTTGATAATGAATTCACTATGAGACAGCATAAAAATTAAATATAGTGTAACTAGTTAGGTAGTGAAATCCGTATAACACATCATAACTAAATCAATATAGTGTAACCGTTTTGATAGGGCATCCCTATGAGACAGCATCACAATATCTATATAGGGTAACCATGTTGATAGTGAATCCCTATGCCACAGCATAATATAAACAATATAGTGTACATTTTGATAGTGAATTCCCTATGAGACAGCATAACAAAATGAATTAAATGTAACTATATATTTTGATAGTGGTAAATGAAGCGTGAAATAATTTTGGCATGAGACGAGTTCATTCAATAAAAAAGTTTACGTATAATTACTTCAACACATTTACAATATTCTCGTTACATCCCATCTTATAATGGTTCTCGCAACATAACCGCTTTATCATTTCTATATCTTTACAGGTTTTACTCTTGACTGGACTTCACATGGATATTACGTCAGATCACGTGATTGAAATTGGTGCAACGTCACTGCCCTAGTATTCTTTATATTAATCGTTTGCCAATGGTCGCATGTATAACTAGCAATTTATTTTAATTTTAGTTTATTCTACTCGATGAACTTCATTTGGTAGTTTCTTCTTCTCCTTCTTCTTTTTTATAAAACGAAGACTTAATTTACTTGTTCCGAAGAAGGTTCCATGATGGCATAGTTTTGATACGCCCAGCGCAGTTACCAATACCTTACTTTACATATCAACAATGATAGATTAATATGGAAGTTAGTTAGGTACATGCAGTCTCTAACATACAGAATGTCTGGGTACGGTTAGCTAAGCGAAAGAGTATCGCAATATCTTCTATTCTAATTGGTCTCAATTAATTGTTACGAGGTCCATAGAGAAACATTCTTTTGATCAAGAGGCCATTCGAAGAACCAAATCTCTACTAGGCATGTACCTCGAATAAGCATCGATAATTCAGGGTAGGCCGGTTGGTGTCTAGGACCCCAAGGGTCCACATATGCGATATCGTGCAAACTTGACGATGGGCTTGTGTTGCTTCACGGGAAGGATGATATGTTTTGCCGGCCGGATTTGGCTTGGGAGCCCACCTATTGAGAGCCACTATTTTATAGGTCTATCTTTTACTGCTCGACTGGGATGAGCAATGACAAGAAAGGACATTTTTACCGTCTTTCTTTCTATGTATATCTCTTGTTTATGTAGTGACATGGTTTCATACTATATTATCATGCATAGTATACGATAGTATATTGTTCATTATATTGCATCTGTTCTTTGGATCAGGGTTCATGGGATGAATGATGACGGGCTATTTCTAAAAGAACGTTCCCTTTCCATAATTTTCTTCCCGTTATCTGGAGACTGTTTGGCACCCTGCAAGTACAATGCAGTCCATATTTTAACAAACCTGGATTATGAAAAGCGCCCTCATAAACAGTTAAAGAAGATTGTGCTTAATACTAAATAAATTATTCGGTTATCTATTAGTTTGCACTCAAGTTGGATACTTTTTTATTCAGATCATACCCACGTGATTCAACCCTTTATTTTAATTTTCTCTAGAGCTGATATATTCCAGATCTCCTTTCTGTATCTCAATGTATCACCCTTGTATTGGTTTTGATGAGTTTCACTTGTGATATACGGTGCTAAAGTGCCATACACTGCAAGGTTGCACGCATACATTTGTGGGGGAGTGATAGTTTAGTGAACTCGTATCCAAAGAAGCGGTTCATATGTGCCTCATTAATTTAATGAACGCTACTAAATATCCTTTCATTTTCTTCAAGTTCACTCAAGTGTACTGTATTTGATATTTTTTATCTTCTGTCTTGAAAATGGGGTTTATAAAGAAGTTTTTCCGTTTTTGCTTTTCTTTAGCTAACTAGCCATAAATCAGTGTAAATATTATAACATTGGTGTGACTTTTTGCCTAAATCTTCGTATTTTTTCTTCTTTTCTTATTATTCTCTCTTTCTTTATCTTTTATGCACATAATCGGTGATAAAATAACAAATTTTAATTGTAAACTTATATGAAAATTATCGTTGTTTTATCTGTAAATTTGCTTTGCTTTTTCGTTTTTTTTTTACAATATTAACCTTTAATTAATCATTTGTAAGCAGATTATATTAGAGGCATTTGCCTTTGTTTTCATTTCGTGGATGCAATTTTTCATGGAATTATTTTAAAAGCGGTGTCAGAAATATTTTGGAGTATGAAGAGCCATTAAGGATCAACATAATGCATTGCTATGTAAACGACCCTTTGAGTGAGAACCATGCACTCCAAGCTCATGCACTCATTCCGCTAAATAATTTGTACACGATTTTAAGTTTGTAAAAGAAAATGCATACATTATATAATGTATTACGTATGTGCGAAATTTTGTATTTACATAATTACCTCGTATGTAATACATATGTGAGAATACACGACAATACGTGTTTTCTATTGAAACATTTGGTTTTATTACTACTACCTATGACAATCATGGAATGTCTTTTCGTAAGCAAAAACACTAATTTGGGCTCGTGTGTGTTTAGGCTACGGTGGCCGTGATGGAACATACGACTTACAGTTGACTTCATAACACGACGTACACATCTCGACAATTTCACAAACGGTTGTACCGGATGTCATGTTTTTGTAAATTGACAAGTCCACAAATATCATTGTTTTACTTCTTTACTTCTTATCAAGATAACCTATCTTCTCGAAATATTTAGAATTTGTGTCAAGATAATAATAACATGGATTTATGTGATAACGGATTAACTAGATAATTTGCCCATATTTGTCAAGATGCCAAGCATATTAGTGTAATTGGCAATTCGATATATAGAATAGTTCTGATATTAGTTGTCAGCATAACTGTACAACAGTAACTCAACAATGTGACATGATAGGGCGGCAAATCGACAAACGTTATACAAATTTGTGATGATGTCATGTTATTGTTACACAGTAACTATACATTTCGTATCCCTTCATGACCACCGTACCTTAAGTTCACCTGGATGGGATTATCTTCAAACTTGAACAAGCTTTTCTGTGCCACCCTCAAAGCAGTTGTCATCGCCAGGCTAGCTTCTTCTCTAATTTAAAACTTCCATTTGTAAGATGAAAATTCAAGGATTTATTTTTTGATGGGGGTGGGGGATCTTTCAACAACAAACAATTGTGGAAAATACTAATTAATTACATCTATCTGTCTGAAAGTCATTCTCAGCGTTTTGAACTGTATCCGCGCTGAGATGAAACTGCTCGGAGGACTTATAATAATTTACCCAAAAATAAGAAAAATTATGCATGAAGATGATTATAATACATAATGATCCCGTAGAATTGCATTGATCAAATGACACGGTAATTAAACATAGCATAGTATATAACGTTACTTTGTTTGCACATGCGCTTTTATGATAGTTGCTTGTTAATCGGAAAGATTACGTAATTAGGTCACTTAAATCGGAAACTGGGCAGTTGAACAATAACCGAATCTGTGTCGTTTCTGACATTGCTTACACCTAACTGTAATGTTTCTTTCTTCTGTATTAGCGATTAACAGATTGTCCGTTCATATAACCGTAAAAAGGAATTCAAAATGGCGAAGAGTAGGCCTACATCAATTCAACACGATCGCAATACGTATGGGGAAAACTCAAGAAGTGAAGGGTTGTCATGTCTAGTTTGTTTATTACTGGTGTTGTGTGTGACTCTGTCATCGTTAGTACCGCTAGCATTTTATAAGATATATCACCTGGAAAGAATGATGGTTTCGAAGACTGAACTTCAGACAATCTTGGAGCAGCACGAGAAGACAGATAATATCGAACAAGAAGATCCCGATATTTCCCTGATGGTAAGACATTTGATACAAAGATTTTCTTTTTGAACAGGGGCCCTAATTTATGCTGCTTTCAATTTCTGATATGGCTCAGTAAAATAATGACCGCTAATTCCTGCTACAATACACTTGTTTAGAAAAACTTCATAGTAAATAAACATATTATAAAATAGGTTTAGGATTATAACAAAGATGAGAGCCATCACCCATTCCCTACAGGGAAGGTTTCTTGTAAGCTATGTATGTTTGAAACACTGCCCGAATTTAGTATTAAGAAGAGCAAGGCAACCTTTTTTTAGGGCAAATTAGAAATTGCCTGGGAATTTCATTGAAATGGCAAACCACCAATGTAAAGTTTTCAGCCTTTTTATTTTGCCTTGATTTAGCTTCACGGTGAAGTAATTAACTGATAAATTTTAGGGCACCTACGACAACTTAATAGAAGGGGCACGGTATAGTAGTTGTCGTTCGGTAATGGATGACGTTTAAGGCATTGTATGGCAATAGGGGCACTGACTTCAAATTGACAATGTTTGGGTCGAGGCTAAAAGAAAACTAAACCTCCTTCAGAGAAATGGTATACCCTTAGCCCATGGGACTGAGGCCTTGTTATCATGTTAATTGTGTTTCAGTGAACGAAGCTGTACAATAATACATCCAGCCCAAAGATCGATACACAAGTGTTTTGAAGCCCTTTATAGATATATACTCAGTGTTAATATGGAAATCCCATTGTGTATACTCCAAGCTTCATAGAAAATAGTTCTTCGGCAACACAACGTAAGAAGTAAACCAGCTTTTCACTAAAGAAACTATAGACAACAATGCATTAAATAATCTATAGAATTGTCGGGTATTCCTATATATATTATGTGAAATCTCACTTCAAACGGTGCAACTGATAGGGGCAATTAACCATGTACCGGTGATTAACAGCATTATTTGTTTCGAAAAATTTTAGTCACATAAGCACTTTTCAAGTACAGAGCCTTATGAATAAATGTTCAAGTATACGGTTTTAATTCGTAGACCTAGAAATTAGAAATGTAATTGAGAAAATTCATATGAGAAATGGAACTTGTTATGTAACAGAACATGAATATGCATGAGACCATTCAATGTCGAATCGTCCACTGCAACAATGTTTTGAACAATATTATAAGTTTCAAAGGGGTTTTTTGATAACTCACGTGATTTAACACCTCCTATATTGAAAAAAGAGATATATATACATATTTAAAGTTTATGCGATTGCCATTTCAGGAAGTAAAGATTAAACCTCACAGGGTCGCCAGAGCAAACCAACGGTGTACCTGCCCTCCAGGTAAGCTTCAATCTATGTGTTCCTTTCTCTTCCCCACACACTCTTGTGACGTCATCCTCAAGAAGAAGAAAAAACATTCGCTATGAAACGTTACATGGTGTATTGTAAATTGCAAAAAAAAAAATCCAAAGGGGAGGGGGCAGCCCCTCCCCTTAGACCCCTCCCCCAGGCCGGCCATCAGTCTTCAGCCCCCCCCCCTCCACCTCAAAAGTACCTTCCTACGCTACTGAAATTATGTATCGAATACCGGTATTGTATATTTATCTTACAAATACATTAAAATGTTTCAATGAAATTGTCAAATAACACCCATTTTTAGAAAATGGTTCAATGTATTTCAAATAAGAATGTATGTACTTAAACCAAAACCCTTATATTCGCGGCCCTTCTCAAACGAGAATGACAAACGTACAGGCTGTAAATTTATATTTTGTTGATGGTTTCAGGTCCAAAGGGTGACCCAGGTCCTAGAGGAGAGAGAGGACGGAAAGGCCCGGACGGCAGGAAAGGTGATGTTGTAGGAAATGTTCCTCCCTCTCTATCTATAGTATTATATTTCTAAGTATAAATACAACATGAAAGATATTCGGTTTACGTTTTATAACTGTATTGTAGGCCAATTCAAAACAATTCAGAGTACTGTTCGTATAAGATACAGTTTGCATACTACAGAAACGTATCTAGCCAAAAAGTCTAGTATCAAAGTTTGTCTATTTATTTATTTGTTTGTTTGATTGTTGTTTATTGTTCTTTGTTTGTTTTTGTTAGATTTGTTGATTGGTTGGTTGGATGGCTTTGCTAGTGTTCCTAAAACAAAGTGCAATGATTTTAATTAGTTTGCAAGAACACCTTAAAAAGGGGTGTAAAGTAGAACTGTTCGATTATTTTTAGGGCTGGTATCAAACTTTCATATTTACAGGAAAGGAAGGTGAAACGGGTGGAAAGGGAGAGCGAGGCACCGATGGAGTCAAATGGGACTTCCGGGACCTAGAGGAATATCAGGTATATTGTTTTCTATTTTAAGTAACAACAATCATTTCATAATTGTCGTTTATAGTGTAATATAGTTTATTTTGCTTAATCTAACAATTGGAAAGTAAAAGGGAATAACCTCAAGGTAATTGTAGTGTACAAATGACTCTCAAATTCCCTCCCCCCCCCTCCCCCCCCCCCCCACCACCATCACTCCCCTCCCCCGTCTTAACTTTTCGTTTCTCCCTGTTGCCTCCATCCCCTACTCCACCTCGCATAAATGATCGATTCATTGCAAATGCTAGAATACTGTTCTAGTTTGCAGTACATGACTTATAATTAAGTACACCTTGCAATTATTCATACATACATATAGTTCCTAGCATGAAGATCTTGGCTGTTTACATATATAGTGTTCATTAATTTTGTAGTGTTTTCTGGTTACTTTCTCAGGTCCAATGGGTCCTAAAGGGGAGATAGGAGGTCGCGGATATGACGGCATTAATGGAACGAAAGGATCAGAAGGTCTTAAAGGAGATATGGGTGCGAAAGGTACTCCTGGTTCACCTGGGGAAG
This sequence comes from Apostichopus parvimensis, assembly GCA_000934455.1. Taxonomy (NCBI): domain Eukaryota; kingdom Metazoa; phylum Echinodermata; class Holothuroidea; order Aspidochirotida; family Stichopodidae; genus Apostichopus; species Apostichopus parvimensis. The sequence goes on from KN884161.1 coordinate 114,949, forward strand.
CTGGCTCGGATGGTCAGATCGGACCTCCAGGTCCGAGAGGTCCACGTGGACACCAGGGATTGAAAGGTATGGAACTACACTTTTTAATGGATTAAACTTATAATGTAGCTTTTTTGTAGTTCATTTTAAAATATTTGTCGATTTTGTATGGCAACAATCTCCCATTATAACAATGTATTTCCTGAGCGGTAAAGTTTCATTTCAGAGAATTCAGAGGTGCAAAAAGAATGTGAAACCGTCCAGCTTGCTTTTAACCTGTGATAAATACCAACATGTTTGGGCGACGAAATTTTGGAAATCGAATGAATTTTTTCTTATTATTCTTATTATTAAATTTCATCTTTATAACTACATGAACAATGCAAATCTGACTAGAAAATTTAATAAATATGAAAAAAAGAGTGAAGAAAGTTTTTAAGATATTTTAATATTTATTTTGGCTCTTTTCCATTGTTTCATAATAATTATTATTTTATGTTGAAAAATGTAGGAGTGGTTGTTAGTTTGATAAAGTGAAAATTTATATGATTCTCGATTGGTTGCGCAAACTTGAAGTTCAAAACTTGCTTAATTGTCTCTCTTTCGTTTACAGGAGAGGCAGGGATATCTCCTCCTTTACCCTCCTTGGAGCAGCTTGAATCCATAATCATAGCCAGGTTACCTTCCAATCTAACACACATTAGTACTTCAATGATGGACGTAATACATTTGGTTGGAGTTCCCGAAAATGAAGCATCCGGATTATCAAGATTGGGTAGGCCAACTTACAGAATTAATGCCGCCCTCTTAATACTAAATAGTGAGAAAATCACTCTTCATGACAATTTGGCCAGTGATGCGAAGGAAAAATTTAAAGAGCGCGAAAGTAAATTTAAGTAACGTTTTAATCTTACAGATGTCTATGGTTGTTGGAAAAGGGCGTCACTCGATCTACATCAGGGGCTAAGCTAGACTACATGTGTTTAGGGATCCCCAATACTTTTCTGGGGGGGGGGGGGGCAGGCATGGTCTATTTTCTACAATAAAAACTGACAATATTTTTGGGGCCTGACAGTTATTTGGGGAGAGTGGGACCCAGTTGGTTTAGTGTCCCGAATCAAGTCGGAGTATATTTCCGAGTCTATACAACTTAGAAAGTAAAACGAGTCCTTATTAGAACCACGGATAGATCTGTTAATATGGAGTTGAACTTGTAACAGTTAGTAGATCGAACCAGAGGCCATAAATAAGGGTGATCCTCACCCAGTTTTCTTGACCATCTGGTATAAATGTTTTATTATATATAGTTTATTGTCAGATATAAGTTATATACAAATTGAAGAGTATTACTCGCAATCTTCATCTTTTTAAAAACAGAATAAATTATTTCTTCTTAGATGTTCACGGAACCTTCAAATCTTGGGAAGTTTCTGTCTTTTCAGTCGGATTTCAGCTTCTTGAAGACGGCAACGTCACCGTTACCACTGACGGCAAATATTTCATATACACAAATGTAAGTTAGAATCGATTCAGGGTTAGTCATTCTGAAATTACACTTTACATTTAAAGACAAGGTCCCGGTGTATACGTGACCAAGTCGGAACCAATGCGACACCAGGCAGAGGTACCGAAGGCATCGATTTCAATTTAGGCGGTAACGCCAAAAGTGCTCTAATTCGTCCGAGGTGACAATTGCACCGCTTGCCTCAAGGCCACACAACGCCATCATGCAGTTAGATTATACTCAGCCGTTTGTATCATTGAGCCGTAAGAAATTATGCTCCGGTCCGCCCCTTGGTAATGTCGTTTTCTACCCATCCACCAGGCCCATTCCGCCGTCACTAGTTGAGAAAGTCCATGTCAATATCTTGAGATAAACGGTTGATTGAATGTAACATATTTTAACCGGCTAAACTTTCAATTACTCAAAGAAGTTGGATCAGATTAGGGCGCTGTGAAGTAATCTGGGCAAATGCTCTTCAAAAGCTTTATGCATATGCTATTATATAACCTTCTTGTTGATTGACCCTGGAAAATGATACATTGGAATGTTTGCTTAGCTAAATTTACCAGCAATTTGGCTAAGCAATCAACTTCAGCCACTAAAAAGTCCGTTGAATTGGCTAGGTGCAGTAATGGACTGCAGCTGTAGTTGACCTGAAATGATTTCTGCTTTTTTACAGGTTTTGTTTTATGATACGAGTTCGTACTACGGAGCATCAACGAACATCAATGGACAAACGTTCACTCAATGTGTCGGTTCGCGTTCGTCGGTCCATGCAAGATTTGGACCTTGCTCATCCAGGGGCGTAGCGAATCTGAAGGCGGGAGATAAGGTTGGAATCGTGGGAAGCTTTCCCCTACGAACTGTTGATATGAGACCGGAGGCAACATATTTTGGTATTATCAAACTTCAGTGACCATCATATCACACTGAAGGCTAAAAGAACAGTTAGGCTTGAAAATACGTTCATGGCTTTAGTTAGACAATCAATATCTGCCATGCTGCCTCAACTTACTGCTTCTACATATATATTTTATTCCACCACGTTCTAGATCGACAGTCCGCAAATTATGGGGTGCTCATAAAAGTGGGTCACGAAAATTTTCCGACTGCTCGCAGGATTTTTCCTCGATGGGTAGGGAGTTTGTGGGTCGTGGCTCAGTCCTCGTGCTAGTTCCGTGGTCGTAGACCTCATTTAATTGTTTGCTGGCCGCTATTTTATATCAATTCAATGAGCTTCTCATATACAGGAAACGATATGGAAAGGAGATGATATGTAAAATTTGTTATCATTATATGTTTCTTGTCCTCTAAAAGTCATCTCGCCGTTGCTTTCTACGAGGAGTGACACATTCGTCGTTATTTATTACAAGTCAGGGGCGGGATTTGAGTTGTGAAAGTGGGGGGGCAAACCTGTCAGCAAGACTATCTAAGCGGAGCGCCACCATCGGTTGGCGCGGAGCGTACAA
>KN884161.1:118929-156550 GCA_000934455.1 Apostichopus parvimensis
TTTGTCTGCAAAAACGACAAAAAAGTGAACTAAGATTTGGGAAAAAGTGGGGGGCAAATGCCCCCTCTTGCCCCCCCCCCCCGTAATCCCGCCCATGTTACAAGTTGTTTAAATTGTTATATGTAACAAGAATTGAACTCAACTTTTGATGAAAGGTTATGACATTAGATCCCGACACATATGTATTGTTTAACTGCAAGGACTCGTTTAAGCGTCGAATTTTGACTCCATCCCAACATTTATATGGAACTTTCGGATTTTACCGTGTTCACCTCATTGCGAAAAGTGTGCAAAAACGTAACATTTTCAGAATGTTACTATACTATGTTGTATCTCAAGCGATAATTTTCAGCTTGTTGTCTTTTAAGTGTGTTATTGTACCCCAGGAGTGTATCTTTTACAAGATAAACTTTTTTATGTGCCATAATTTCGTGATTTCTTTTTAAGGGGCAATTCTTAGACTTAACAAAATATACAATATGACAACCTACAACTGGTTTTCCTTTCAAATGGAAATGATCGACCGAAGAAAGAAATGGCGGTTGAATTCTACGTTGATAATATACAATCCAGCTTTCAAGCAGAGTTGAATGGTAGGTTTCTTAATAACATCATTTTAAAAAATGCAAAATGGAGTGTCTTTGTATACAGTATTGTCCATATATGGCATCAAAGGGTACTGCACAATGTACGTATCCTCATAAAATGAAAATAAAGCAGCGAATGTTGTATCTCGTCAACGGAAGAAGCACCCAGTATGGGCCAATGTGTTTCTTTTCACTTGTTCTATTATTGTTATATCTTTATCCTAGACTTTTTTCACTTTTTGGACAGGTAATCTGCAGTTTCGTTTTGTATTTATTGGAGAGGAGGGAGAAAGGGAGATGGGGAAGGGAAGGGAAGGTTGTGATAGCTTTTGGCTAGAACATTAAATTCAAAAGGTCAAGACACCTGTCCAAACAATAAAAACAAAGAAATCATCTGCATATTCATTTCTTCATAAAACATTTTTCTTTTCCCATTAACAAATGTAACAAAATACAATATATCTAAAACTCTGGAAAACATGGATAAGTTTGCCAGCCAATATCAGTTACCAAACAATTATATAAGGTATTTCTTGCCCTGTATTTAATTGTCCAGTACTAACCAAAGAGAGACCTGGCGAGCCTACATTAAAAGAGTGAAGTCATCCAATGTATCAAATACCGGTGTATCTAACATGCTGTGAGAGTTCTTTGAAGACAATCCCAAATTACGCGTCGCTTCTTTCTTATTAATCATCCCATCAGACTTTCTTTCTATTGAAGGACTCTGAAGTGGTTCCTCCAGACTAAAAGAGTAATCTAAGTTACTGTCTTTTAAAATGCTTGGTGTAAAAGAGTCCTCCTCAGTGAGTTCAGTACAAATTACTGAATTAAACACATTTTCTGAATTTCCTCTCTCTCGCTTTGGATTTGGATAGAAGTCCAAAACACTGTCGATGTTGGTGTTTAGTTCACTTGTCATCCCACCTGTTGCTGATATACAACTAGTATTATCTTGCATAAAGTTGCTCCCGCCAAGCAGATCTCTGGTAAGACTGCTTTTTGGATTCTTCTCGCTGCAAACAAGGTTGTCGGACAAAGACAGATCATCTGTGGAGTTCGTTTGTGATGATATTGTCTGATAGTTCTCTGACCAAGAACAATTCTCAGAATATTTGGGATGCCTTGATAGTTTGTCATCATCGCCATCATTGTCTTGAAATCGAGGTTGTTTCCTGGATGGAGATTCATCAAAATAACCTTTCCTTTTAGCTCTAGCGATATGAGATATGTGTTCATGTTTAAAGTGAGGTTTTCCTTCAAAAGAGTTGCGGGCATTGAAATTTTGCAATTGTTTACCGTCTTGCTTACTGCACCCTATACCATCAGACAAGATTGTACCGCAATTTTCATCTGACAACTGTTTAGAATCAATTTTTGGTACAGACGAAAGCGTGTTCTCTTTTGATGAAACTAGAATTCCATTTTCAAAATCCTCTTCATCTGAGTGAAATTCGTTTTCTTTATCTGCTCCCTGTGTCTGGTACAGTTGTTTTATTCTTGCTAGGTTTGTGACATCTCCTGAAACTGAGTGATTCCTGGGTGTGATTAACTTTTCAATGTCCAAATGTGTATCATGCTTCCCTGCTGTCTTCTTAACTGTATCTTCATCTGTATAATGCATAGACAGAAAAAGAAGAAAACATGCAAAATTTTGATTGTGTTTAATAAATAAGAAAGTAGGTTCTTTAGATGAGGAAACAACATTAAGTAAAACTTTAATACAAAAAATTTTAAAGTGTTTGCATGACAATGATAGTATATGAGAACAATCCTTCCCAAACTACTTTGTCTACCTGGCATTCCAATAGCAGCATTGTCTGCTTAAAAAAAGCTCGACATCACTGCTGACATATTTTAGTACTTCTGCATATAAAAGGATACAAGTTATACAGGGCATAAAATTCCAGTAGAATCTTCAGTAGATTTGTGAGGTATCCGCCAATCTACAAACTTTCGTTGCAATTGAAATGCATAAGTCAGGGAACAATTTACCCGGTGTCGCATGGCAAAATGCTATGCAAATGCTATGCAAAATGGGCAAAATGCTATGCAAAGTGGGCAAATTGCTATACAAGTGCAAGGGTGTATAGACATATTTTTTACACAGAAACCACAGTATTTTGTAAAGGAACATTCAGAGCCTTCAAAATTGCTATCCAAAATTTGAGTACATCGTAAAGGAAAGATTTATTCTCTTTGAGTAGAGATATGAATAGATAAGTAAAAAAACTGCATATGAGGATCAATCATCACTATGGTTAAAGGTATGCTGTATTGGCCCCAAATATGCTAGATATTCAAAAATGGTCATCTTTGGTCATAATTCTTAAACTGGTTTTATACAACCTTTGAGGGCATTTCCCTCACTGGGACATTCAGTCATCTTGTGTGTTCCTTAAAAATATCTGAGAAAACTTTGGATAGTGAAGACATCCAGGAAAGTACTTTTAGAAAACTTCTAGCAATTATAGCATGCTATAATTTGGGGCCTATACAGAGTTACAGACTACCTTTAAATGATAAATAGCAGTTCTGCATGCTGAATGATGCATGGCCAAATAATTGTTTCTTACAGTACCTTTGCAAATAATGGGTGTTGGCTTGAAGAACATGCTCAGAGTACTTTGTTTTCCCCCAATCCGAGGGTTTGGCAGCGTGGCAGACATCTCACCAAGTACTGTCCGAGACTTTTTAGGTTTCAAACCATAGCATGGTAGAATCCTTTGATCAGTGCTCCCTTCCTGTTCAACACATGATAAAAAGTAATATAAATTTGTAAGTCTTTGCCGTCAGCAATTTCTTTAAAACAGCAGGACTGGATTTCAAATTACAGTTTAAGCTTTATGCATGTTTATAAGATCTAGTCTTTAATATATAATCATAACCAGAGGCAGATTTACTAGGCTAAGGAATAAGGTATGTTATTTAACTTCCTGTCTAAACACCTGTTATTGTGGTTAACTTGAAATGTTGTACTGATACAAACTACCATTTTAATTTGTTTATTCCTTTCTTTCGGTCCTACCTGTAATTTGCTACGCCCTTTAGCACTCAGCCAAACTCCACACTGTTCTTGAATGTGAGGCTTTGAGTGTGACTTTCCCTTTCTTGCCATGGCTGCTATTTTCCACTCTTTTGGCTCACAGTATAGGATGTACTTTAACACTGCTTGGTGGCCTCAGACTTCCAAGTGACATGGATGCTATCAACAAAAGTTACAGAACTGCAATTTTCAACTTTTGTGGCAGCAGGGGGTTGTAACAGACTAGTATCAAACAATTCCTTGTCTCATATTAACAAACACTTTAGCTTACAACTGAAGATGCATTTAGCGGAAGGCCTGACCATACGCTGGGTCAGTTACATGTGTCTACTGTTAGTTACTTATGATAACAACCATATGGATAGAGTATAGACTACGTAACACAGCCTAGGCCCTAAAGCCTAAAGGCTAGGCCTTAATCATGTTGTAGAGCTTCGTATAATAAGGCCCGCAACCAGGCAGCGTAACTTCAAATTTCGCGCCACAGACGACGATTTCGATGAGGCAAAATACGAGCGCACTTCTCACAACAAACGTCTCTTTGGGCAACTAAGTAACAAGTTTATATTCTTTTGATAATGATAATAGTGTCAAATTGCAGTTAAACACGGACAGGCTCGCTGGACAGAGATAATTTGTTCTAACTTCACACCGGTGATTTGAACCGAGAAAAAATTAAGTTATTATTGTTAGGTGACCAGTCTTGGAGTTAAGTATTTGCTATGTCTAACGTAAGACGGATGTTGATATTGACAAGCCAGGTAGGGAAGTAATAACATTGAGTTACAGTAGCACCGACGAGCAAAAAAAGTTGTTTGCTCCCTAATCAAATGCGACTAGTCTTTCATATTCATGGAAACTTTTGTTAGCTTCTCAGATCTCTGTTTTCAGAAAAGAACCAAATTAATAGAACATTTGTCAATTGTAACTGAGTGTAGGACAAGTTAACTCAATAGAGAACTAGGCTACGTTAGTATTCACATACAGCTCTAGTATTCACATACCAGCCTAGCCAAGTGGAATAATATGCGGATGTGTGCAAATGCATTAGCAATATTGAAATTATAAATAGCCTACGATTGTAAGGCTACTATAAACAGTGGTCTCTCACGTGTACTTCAGGGACTGCTGATGCTTAAAATCATTCAAATAAAATATACTTTAGGCCCAAGTCAGCCAGCACAGCAACGACCAAGTGTTAAGGACAATGGCAGCAACAAGAGTAAATTTAACAGCTGATGCCTATATGGTTTGCCTGACCCACGCTTTGTCAACAGAACGAGAAGAAGTCATGGGTCTTTGTATTGGAGAGGTCAGTTGCAGTACTTAATACAGATATTACAGTATTTTATTAAGTAGGCTAGATCTTGTTGCACTGAATTTAGCCATAGGCCTAGGCTATAGTAAGGCCCAAGTTGGAGGATTTTGCAGATTAATAAGTTACGTCAACACAGTTTTGGTATCAGGGCTTATGAGCGGATAGGGCAAGCAGTCCAATGATCAGTGGTGATGTTAGTTAGCCTGTGTAGACTTCTGTAGCCAATATACACTGAGCTGATGACAAGGCTGGGTTTATAGTAAAAAAATCCATTTTGACATTGATAAGAGAACAATATTGATAAATTATACAGGATATCACATTAGCAAACCTGCCAACTCCCACAGTTTTATCATGAGACTCACCGTTCTATCTATCGGCTCATGGTGGGATCTCCAAATCTCACATGCAAAACACCAGGGTACAACTGAAAAGAGTAAATTTATCTCCAGGGAAATTTGTGTTAAAATGATAGCTTTGTTTCTGTAAAGTTTCCAGGTTTCACACTTTTTGGAGTTTTGCCCTGCTACAATTAGCTTAATCGTCACTGTTAAAACTGTACGTTCATGGATACATTTGTAGCGAGATATTTTCTGTTGGTTCATGGTGTAAATAGTAAGGGCTTTACATGTATGTACTAGCAGATACAATGACATTGATAGATTTTCTTAATCATTCAAGTGAAATTCTAGAAAGTAAACTTACTTTCTAATGCAGTACTATACTTCAATAATTTCACTTACTCCACTTAGAAATTTCCCTTTTCCATTTCTCCTATTTACAGATAGACACGGATAAAGTTGTTCATATTGTCTCTGTCATTATTCTGCGGAGATCAGATAAAAGGAAGGACAGGGTAGAAATATCACCTGAGCAATTATCATTTGCAGCTTCTGAAGGAGAAATATCCTTTCATAAATGTCTCTGAAATTTTTTTTTTAGGGTTTGGAAAGAAACTTTATGCCAAACAGAGTGTTTATTGGAGCAAAACTGACATGAATGAGATGTTACAAATATAATTCATGCTGCCATACTATAAGCTAACACTAGAGTATAAATAATTCTTTTCAGGGAAATTAGTCAAAGATGAAGCATTTTTAATTTTTAATTGGTTTGATGCCTCTTTTTCAAACCCATTGATAGTCCAATTCAAAAACAAGATAATTTATTTTACTACAGTAGGCAACTCTTCAAGTTTCACATAAATAATGTAGAAGTCATGAAACAATGTTTCCTATTTACTTTTAAACAAACTTAATGTTTGTATCATAAGAATGTTTGTGGACTCCATAATCAGAGGGAGTCAGTTCATTGCTTCCCCATAAATGTACATTTTTGGTAAAAATTTGTAAAATGGAATGATATGGAAGAGGAGTATAAGCTAAAGCACTGGATAATTGTCCCAAATTGGCTGATGGTTAACAACTTAACATCAGGTTATATGCTCATTATTCATTTAACGCTGTCAAGTTACATGTCACAGAGACTATTTAAATGCATTTGAAATGCTAGGTTTTAATGTTCACAAAAGTAAAAAATCAGTGATGGATATAGAAGATACCAAGTTATCCAAAATACTGAATCTACACCAATAGCAAAAAAATCCTCATAAATTCTTTAACTTGAGTATTTCACAGATTAGCTGCACTGTTGAAGAGACCACTCAGAGTTGTCGGTTGGTACCATTCTCATCCACACATTACAGTTTGGCCATCGCATGTAGGTAAGTACAAAATAAACCAGAGAGGTATAATGATAGGTTCAGCATCAAAGAGGAACATATTTGTAGCATGCTGGTGAAATTGACATTCAATTCCTATTTACTGTTTCCAAGGTAACAACATGTGAAGTTGACAAGTTGTTAAACCAAATGTAAAAACTAAAAGTTTCTGCCATCCATTGAAATACAGTTTGGCCATCACATGTGGGTAAGTACAATGCAAGGCAAATAGTTGCAATGATAGGTTAGCATTGATGCTGGAACCAGAGTAGAAGTCACTTGCGTCTGCAACATGTACAGTAACAAGCCATAGGGTCTGTCAATTAAGAAGAGTTTTTTTATTCTACTAATGCAAAACACATACCCAAAGTGTTTCTTCTTTTCCATTAATCTCTGTGGTGGTGTCCATACTTCATAGGCTACAGCTTTAGAATATAATTAAAATCACTTTAGCACATTAGAAGAAAAGTAAAACAAGGATTGGTATCTCTGTGTTATAAATCTTACCACTGTTTTTTTTTTTTTATATTATTGAAGTATAACTATTAAACAGTAACTGACATTTCTGAAGTTGTAAACTTCAGTTTTCAGCATATGTGATTTAAGCAGCAGGTTCTGTCTACAATGTAATTTCTCTTCTTTACTTTGTTATGAAGTGAATGTTACAATAGATATTTAGCTTGTTTAGAGACTCTTTTACCTATCAACACAGACACTTAGCTTAAGCCCCACTTGAAGAGCAGATGTACCTAGCACAGTCTACTTTCGCCATAAGCAATTCGCAATACCTTTGGTTGATAACTTGTGAGAATTCTAACCAGCTCATTACAATCTTTGTTACAATTATGAAACAAAGACTATGTTCATAGAGGTCAGGTTCTCTCCAATATTGGATTAGCTGGTAACTTGAGTAAATCTGGCAAGAAAATGAACATGGTTGTGGGGATGTGGTTCCTAGAAGCAGGGTGTTGAAGTGATTTTTGTCTTTCTTACAATAGACGTACAGACTCAGTCCTCCTACCAACTACTAGACGAATGTTTCGTTGGTTTGATATTTTCGTGTTTTAACGAAGACAAGGCGAGCCGGCAGGGCCAAATTCAGGTGACTTGTTTCCAGTCCATTAACCAGAGTCCTGAAGGGGAGGCTCCAATGTAAGTAACTCATCTGCCATTTTGATTCTTGCACAAGACAGAGATAAACTATGACGACATGCACATTGTCTAATCTAGTCGTTTCATTAGTGTAGGCTATCACAGTAAAAAGGATAAATTAAATGAATAGTGAAAACTGCCATGCTCAATCGGGCAATAATTTAGTGTTCAGATTTTGTGTAGCATTTATTATGGCTCTTAATTATTTTGATATAGTTCCTGTGTAGACAACTGCTATTCATTTTAACACTGGTATAGCCACTTGACCATTTTGTATAACATTTTGGGATGCGATAGTGGATAAATGATTCCGTCAATGGCCGATCGTTACAGACAAGTAGAGTACCCCTCTCAAGCCTGCACCGAAAGGAGTCACTTCTGCAGAATACATCATGAAGCAGTGAAAGGAAAGACATCAGTGTGCTCACACATCCCTGTGTAATAAGCTACAGAAATCTAGAAGGCTGCAAGATTGGCCACTTGCGTAGTACTTATGCTTGCTTTCTCCAAAACTAAAACATTCCCTGTTGTATACATAATAGGAACACCAAAAGGATGATAAGCTTCCAAATGGAGTTATTCAATCTTAGCAATCTGGAGTTGTTCACCCTAAACCATGTGTTATTGATCATAGAATGATCCTTTAAGAGAGCTTCATAGCATTTCTCTCATTATTACAGGTATGAAAGGGTAGAGATACCCTTGGAAGTTATGCAGTGCGATTCCATTAGCCCGTCTTGCATGGATGCCTTGGTGGAGCTGCCCAAGATTTTATCACAAGAGGAGCAGGAGGCATACGAGAACGCAATCCGAGCAGGGAATGGAGACTTGCTCAATAACATTCACAACGGTGCAGGTAATTACTATGACCCTGATTGGATTTAACTTATCGAGATGGTGTGTAAAGTTTGGTAGACCTGGTCATTGGGGGTGCCCTCAGATATTCTAGAAAAGGCCAACAAGGTTTCAAAATTAACTTCCCATAAGGGTCAGAGAGAAGCATTAGTTTGAGAAAAGGGCCAGAGAAAAGGACCAAAATCTCGCTATAAATTACCTGCATGGGCAGGCCATCAAGATGGTCAAGGCTAAGGTCATAAAGGCCAGCAAGAATGTAGGAAATCTCCTGCGGCTGCAGTTTGAACGAGAGTTGCACCAGTGGTGGACACCTTTCTAAAATAATTTCTAACTTTTTTATTATCCTCGATCATTTTGTAGTTTATACAAAGGCAATATGTCATCTATTGGAAGTGATGAGTGGATCTCTCTTACAAGCCTTGGAGCAGAGACTCAACAGAAATGAGGACATTATTGAGAGGTTGTCGGCAGAGAGAGAGAGACTGATGAAACAATTGGAACCTACATCATGAAGGGAAACAGCCAAGGTATCCAGTAAATCAGGTACGCGATAGGATGGTGAATTGTTCCCGTTTTCATTTTGTTACAATGGTATGAGTGGTGATGATTGGAATGATAGTAATAGGAGTAATGTGTTTGGGATGCCAGACAGCCGCAACTGATGAAAACGATGTAAAAGCGCTAAGACGGTTCTTAGTGATCACTCCCGTTGGCTTCAGTATGTCCAAAGGAAAGTTGTGTTTGCATAAGTTTTTACAAGATTTGTAAGAATATAACGTGCAATAATTACATTTTTAGCTCAACTAGTTGAGCTTTTGTCATGGCAATTCGTCTGTCTGTCTGTCAACAGTTGTTGAAAGGCCACCGTGTGCATGCTATTTGATCGTTTCTTGTCAAACTTGGTGAGGTAATGACACATATCAACAGGTTGATACTCATGCTAGCAAAAAGTAGGTCAATCGTCATTTGGGGTCAAAGAGAGGTCAAACAGTGAAATCACGCATAAGCCTACTCCTCCTTGAGTTAATGTTTGATTTTTTATCAAACTTGGTCACAGTGTACAGTTAGTGATTGGTCATAAAAGATGGTCTTACTTTTGATGTCAAAGGTCAGCTGTGATCACATGAGGTCTAAATGTGAATTTCATATCAAAGCCTACTACTCAGTGTTTGTGTTATTGTGATTTTAGTTGGCCATGGGGATAATCAGTTAATGGACCACAAAAGTGATTGATTTGTAAAGTGGTCAAAGGTCATCTCAGGTAATCTGAGTGATATCAAATACTACCCCATAAACAGTTACAAAGATGTGGTCAATGTGTGTTTTGGAGCATCACCAGCTGGGTTTCTTAACTAGGTTTCCTTCTCAACTGGGCCCAACTAGTTTCTCAACTGAGACTCCTCTCAACTAGGTCCTACTGAGTTCCTGTCAATTGTAACTGAACTGAGCTTTTCAACTAGGATTTCTGTCAACATATACCTAAGCTGAGTCTGGATGTTAATGTACAACAGCCTCAACTGTGCCTCAACAACATGATGTTCAATTACTAAATCTAACAGTAGTCAGCCATCTTGAGATGTTAATTTAATTAATTTTTAGGTTTACAGTCTTGTTCAGGGCCAAGGCCTTCTCACACGACTTTACAACTTAACCCTGGTCATTGGTAACTTGTCACACCTACACACCAAAGTGTGCACAATTCAATCAATCTCTCCTGGGGCACAACAGTGCACCACAACCACGTGTCCCCCGGGGGACTTCCCATAGGGTGCAGCCACAAACCGGCGCACACAACTATATTTCCAAGTTACCTCGCAAGTTCCCATTTATACACCTGGGTGAAGAGAGGCAATGGAGATAAAGCACCTTGCCCAAGGACACAACGTAATGATCTGGCCAGGGCTCGAACCTGTAATCCTTAGATCACAAGTCCACTGCCTTAACCACTTGACCACAACGCAATGTTTTTACAAGCCAGCATGTCACCTACTAACACTCCCACTCACGACATACACGTACAAACCATCTTCACTACATTAGAAACCAGTAAGAAACAAACAGTATTGTTGCCATACAACATTTTTTAATTCTTGGAGTACAAGTAACCATTACATACTTTGTTCAATGTCTCGTTGACATCAGGTAGTTTGTAGTTTAGCTACTGCATCATTGCTGCTTTTTTTTGTCAATATACAGCATACATCATCATTGCTTGTTTCACATTAACGACAGCCCCTGCGGTCCTCTTAGTGTTCCATACATGTCTGCTTTTAGCGACTGGGCTGTTATTAAATAGTATTTCAAACAACAAAATAAAACCAAACACAGACAAACTTGAAATAGCAAGTGTTTAAATCACCTGAAATTTATTTAAAAACAATTGACATTGTATTCAGATTGTACAAATAGCGATTAGTAGTTTTATAAATAAAAATAGACTCTATTTTGTATACAAACTGTACAATTATGTTACAACTACTACGTACAAGAAAGTGGTAATCAAAAATTTGAAAGTCATTGATAACTGTAAGATTTCAGGTTATTTTCATCAAGTATTATGAAATTTTGAATCACTTCCCTAAATGTCTCTTAATGGTCTCATCTGCTTTCCTTTGTAGATCCTGAATATGTCCGTCAAGGAGGTTCTCCAGCCGGGCCGCTCTCCTTTTATCCTCGGCCATAAAACTAGCGGTGATGGACTGTCTTGAGTTAAGCCTCTGTAAAAGGAACAAGAAAACAGTTTTATAGACTTGCTTCTAATCGGACAGATATTAACTGTTGCAGATAATATCAACTGCAAAAGAAAAAGCTTTATTCTAAAGAAGATAGTGTCCATCCTTAGAGGAAAATGGCAGGACTCGCAGGAGCATTGAACACTCGATATTTTGCCATCGATGTGGGACAGTCTGGAATTCTACTGACTGGGGTTAGCCAGGTGATGGGCAATTTAAGCCATGCCACCACCTTGGCAACCATGACCAATATGTACAACAGCCAAGGTGAAAAAGTGGGTGAAATGACAACAAATTATTGCATAATCCCACTTCAAAGTTTAGGGTAATCAGTTATTGTATAATATATATGTTAAGTTAGACTGTAGTCAGTAGTCTGCCTAAATGTAACATGTCAAGTACAATATTGTAAACTGTTTAGGCAAGGTATACAAATGTATGAAAATTAACCAATGCAAAAATGCATTATCTATCCTCACATGTACTCACAAGACAATGTCTCGTAAACTTGTTTGTTAAATCAAACTGAAGAAGCACCAATGTATTTGATAATAATTGCTAGGATGAAAGAGGTATTAAAAGCGTGTAAATAAATACATTTTGATCAAACTTAATGGTGTCTGTTACATCTTATGTGTCTGGTGTCACTCAATGAGAAATGCAACATGATCATCTGGGATGGGAACATTAATTCAGCTACAATCAAGAAATAACAATTCATGTACTTCCAGCCATACAGACACTATCTAATGGAACCCATAAGTGCCTGGAGGACCATTCTTTTCACTTGACATCACACTGAAAGGCAAAATGGCGGGAATATCAACTTTTCCTTGTACCTTCCTAAACTGTCTGCAGTAATTATAGCATTCAGTCAAAGGTTCAATGCAAACTTCACTGGAGTTTGAACTCACAAACCGAGTTCACAAATACGACGGACTAACCTCGTTCTCCATGGGGTCGAGTAACATCGCAATGCCAATACCAGAAAGGCCATCTGAACCATCCCTCATTTCACTTGTAAGACGAGGTGACCTCTCTTTTTGTGGTTCCTTGGGAATGGCAATTGTGGCAACACTGGAACTACTTCTAATGCTGCCCTCTGTCATCGATTGCTCTTTGGACCCTTGTCCTGGAATTTGTCCTGAGAGCTGACTACCGCTCGGTGACTTTGATGCCCATGGAGATGTGGGATCAGAGGTGGAAGTGTCCCTTCTCTGGTGCTGTGGGTCCCTGCTCTGGGGGTCCCTGTTCTGGGAGTCCCTGCTCTGGGGGTCCCTGCTATGGGGGTCCCTGCTCTGGTGAGACGAGTCTCTATTTTTATGCAAAGATTCCCTACTCTGTTCAGATGATGGTGAGCCATTCTGATCTTGGGTATTGGGAAATCTGGCAAAACGCTCTGTGATGTCCACGAGCTGGGTGCGCAAGTTGGTATTTTCGTACTGAAATATTAAAAGAAAGTACACGATAACCTGTGAGTAGACTGCAGATATGGTCAGCAAGAACGAAGACCCACATAAAATTTCTCATTAAAACAAACTCACATTTTTAAATTTTGAATAAGATTCCTTCTTCCACAGTAGTTCACCTGTTATTTATATAAAACATGTCATGCTTGTCAATGCTTCATCTATGAAGGGGTTCAACTCTCTCTCTCCTGATTGGACTACATACTCAACATCTACTCTATCGATTCCAACTCTTTCTACACATCACTAAATCTCAACTGTAAAAAGCCTTTCCCTACCTCCAATGTGTTGT
Source organism: Apostichopus parvimensis (assembly GCA_000934455.1). Taxonomy (NCBI): domain Eukaryota; kingdom Metazoa; phylum Echinodermata; class Holothuroidea; order Aspidochirotida; family Stichopodidae; genus Apostichopus; species Apostichopus parvimensis. The sequence continues at coordinate 132,101 of KN884161.1, forward strand.
TTTGTGTTTTGCTCTCTTCATAGAGTTTCCGTAATTCTCTCAGATCTTTTTCCAATTGTTTCAACTGAAGCGATTCCCTCCTGTCGTCTCGCAACGATCTGTTCCTTTCTTCGATTGTTTTCAACTGCATATCTGCTAGCTAAAGGAGTCAAATAAAGATGAGAATTAAAATGTGCTCAAATACTTACAACTATGTCATAGTAAACCTTTTGTCATCCGATAGGCAATTTGTCTGCTATGACTGTTAAACTCACCTAAAGATCTAGATCTCTGTTTAATTATAACCAATTATTAGTTATTTTAGTTTGTACATATACATACATATGCATGTTTATAAATACATATTCATGTATATTATTACATATACAAACATACATACATGTTACGTACATGAATATATATAGGACACTAGAAAACAACATTACGTTGTTTGTTGGGGCTGCCGACCTTTAAAGAAAAAGAGAAGTAAAAGAAATACGAAGAGAAGCAATTTGCTGTAATGGAAAACAAAAAGGTTTGAGAAGTAGTCAAAAGGACATGTAAAAAAAGGTAAAAATAACTTAATTGGAGTCTTTAGCAATAAGACAGAATTGTGCACGAATTGGAGTTGTGTTTTCCTTATTTAATTAGAGATCTCATTATAGAGTTTTAAAAGCAATAAATATTCACCAACAGTTTATCATGTCTAGCACTGTAGCTAGTGACAAATTTTACAGGAGCATAGAAAATATTAGAAAGGGACAAAGGAGGGACCTTGGAAATGCAAGTCTCTTTGCTCCAACAAACTTAGTTATCCGGTCCTTTGTTGACAACGATCCCTGTTTAGCCATTTCTTTGCCATGGGTTATGTGCAGATGTCACAGTACCCTTGCAAACTGTGAAACCAGTGATCAGACCCCATTTTGAATTGATACAACACATATGGTTCCCTAAATATACTGAAAATGGTTTCAACCTTACTGCAATGTCTTTCTCCAGAATTCCTTTCTGGTGTAATTCACTTTGAAGCATCTTCTCCTGACTGGAAAGTTTCCTACTCAGACAAGCCAGTGTTTGATTCTTCTCTTGGAGGTCAGAGGTCATCTGGTTTATCCTTCTCTCCATCTCCTGGGTCACCTTCTCATGATGCTGTTGTATCTAATGGATATGAATAAAGAAACAGTTTTCTAGGTTTACCACTAACTTTAAAGAAATGAGATCACCAACTGGGTGGAGATAAAGAAGCACTACTCCTCCTATCTAACCAATGTCTTACTTGAAAATTCTGTGCCAGGAGAACTAATCGGAACTACAGAAATGTTATACTGCACTACCATGTCGGTATAAATCTAGAAATCTCGGACTTCCCAACCACAGAGACAATCAAGAGCTGTCAGCCAACGTAATACTTTCCAGTTATGGCATTCTAAATGGTCTAATTCCAACAGAGTCGCATGAAAGATTTATTGCTGATGCCTTGAAATGCAGAAGATATCTTTATGAACTTACATCCTGGATCTTCTTTGTTTCATGGAGTTCATTCCTACCATCCATCTTCCTCAGGTCTTCATCTCTCTTAGAAAGCTCTAAGAGTAACCTTGAATTCTTAACAGTTGCATCTTCCAGCCTGGTGACAAAGGATTTAAGGTTAGGTGTCAATACTAGTCTAAAGCCAATATACCTTTTTTTTCATATATATTACAAGAATGCATTACTCAATTTTCTAGTATGTCTATGAGAGAATACTTCAATACTTTCATTAATTTTAATTACTCACCTGTTTTCTAGTATGTCCGTTTCCTCCTTCCACCGTTTCTCACTCTGGGAGAACCTTTCAATTTCCGTCTCCAGTTCTGCTACTCTCTTCCTTTGTGCATCGTTGATTCTCTGCTGCTTCTGACTGCCCCTCTCCTCCAAGCTCCTGGATTACAATAAAGTATATTAATAATAATCATACAGACAAACAACAACAACATCAATAAACCTATTATAATTTTCCTTTTCTTCTAAACTTAAGGAAGACCATCAGAACACCAAATTACTGTATCTAATGCTTCCCTGTCATCGGGATTCTTAAAGCCACCTGACTTAAAGCAGCATTTTGAGTCCTTTTCTATGATTTTTCTCAACCTCACTGACTCCACTATGCCATAACGACATACATAACTAGCTTATCTATTTAAATCTTACTTCAAATGGTGGCATAAAAGTCGAAAAATTTGCAACTTTCAACTTTGTTTTTCTCCAAGATATTTTCCGTTGGGATCCCAATAAACCTCGCCCATAATATGAATATTTAAACACTACGAACGTCATTGACCAATACGTAATACAACACCATTCCTTATTTGTGTACAGTCTATATGGCAGTTGTACCAGGGAGTTCCATAACAACTCCCTGGTTGTACCAACACAAGGTCTTGAATCTATTTTTAGCAACGGCTCATACTAAACCTGCATCTCTGATTGGTTGAGTTCAAACCAGTGGGTTTGGGGGAAATGTATGCGTTTAGTTTTAAATGTGGAATTTGTCGTGGACACTCTTCTCGTTATCTGCAAATATCCTTAATTACTCGCCAATTAACGTTGTTGGCAGGGAAAAAAATTGGCTAATACCTTAGTTTGCTGTTTTGTGATTGATATATGTAAAAAACTTGATGGACATGTCAAAAAAGTATAAAACGGCGACCCAACGCAAAATGCTGCTTTAATACAAATATTCTTCTTTATTTGTTTTCAGTAACAAGTTGGCTAGTCTCCTGAACCATGTCAACCAGCATGTTGACTGCAAAAGCAATCACGAGCTTAACGAATGATACTGCAACTCAAGTATAAGTATTACTTTGGGCACTTCGAGAATTCTTACAATACAAACAAGGTAATTTAGTACCACTTCTGTAAAGTATGATAAATAAACAAAAGGAAAACAAACAAAAGAACTAATGAATGTTACTTGAAGAGCTGATACTGAATTCGACTTCACTGTTACAATACTCCTCATTTTATGCTCTCAGACATCCCCAGCTACATTTTCCATCTGTCATAGTCGGGTCCAGCTCTCCAACACTTTATCCCTCAACCCTTTCCCTCTGGTAACATGATATTCATTCAAGTTTGTTCTAAAGCCTACTACTAACGCAACCAACCTGATAAGTTGTTCCTTATCCATGAGACTGCCCTTGAGTTTTGACGCAGTTTGACGAAGTCTTACAACTTCCTCCTGAGCGATGGTCAATGAATGATCTCGATTCTCTGCTTCTTGTCGGTAACCAGCCGCCTCTTTCCTCAATGCCTGGAATGATCAAAACGACATAATTATCTGGTTACTTTCAAAATGAGTTGAAGGGTTTCCCAGGAATCTGATTGGTCTAGATTATAAACATCAACCATTCATAAAAGGTAAAACAAAGCCAATCACTTCTATTTTCCTATCAAGTATCCCTCAGTTATGTGAATTGTAGCTAAGATTCTAAATCATCTTACAGCTCAAGCCTGTCACACACTATCATGATTGGACACTACTGGACTTGACCTGACCATCGTGACTTAGCTGTTTGGTAGTCGCAGAGACCCATAGTCTTACTACTAACCGGGAAGGCCAACTCCCCTCTCTTCACCCCCTCCCTACCCCTCTTCCTCCTCCATAGCAATGTCAGCAGTAATTTCAAGAATCTACAGATACTTGCCTCCCGTTCCCCTCCCTACTCCGATATATTTTGGTAAAACCTAACAGAATAATATTCATCACTATGACTGGATAATATTTGACATTTTATTCTTACAAAATCAAAAGAATGCAGTTTCATCCATCACTTAGATGTATATCAAACCTAACAGACAAACACACATACACATCTTATTAAGTTGTGCTTCGTACGTTTATCTGCGTCTCTGCCGCTACAAGGCCTCCTTCTAACGACTGCCTCTCCTTCACCATGGTTTTGTTCTTCTTATTTGCCTCTTCCAGAAGGTCCTCCATCCTCTGAATGGTAGCACTCTTGCTGTCCAAGGTGTCTTGTGCCCTCTGAAGTTGGCCCTCTAAATGTGCCAGTCTTGATCTGAAGTTGAGGTCTGTCTGTTCCAGCATTTGTCTCCTCTTCCCCAATTGCTCCTGGTAGTTTGTACACTGGTGCTAAGATAAATGGATAAATTGGAAAATGGATGAAAATCACACATGACTAAAATCAGACTGTGAATGCCTAAAAAGAATACATTATCTCTTTACCACTTGCAGAATGACTTTCAATGATGTATGGATCATCAATTCTGAAGTCATTTCATCTGTGTTAGTATTTTCTGACCCATTTTAATGAAGCTACCATTTGGAAAAACGGTTTTACCTCTGTGAGAGAGAGATCTAGGACCTCTGATTTCCCTCTGTGAGAGACAAGACATCTACAATAATACAACCACCAGTGTGAAATATGTTCCAAATTATATCTTATTTAAATATACAATTTTTGTTGCATTGTGCCCTCTGCTGACCTTCAATGACTATTATCTACTACAGACGATTAGGTTTTTATGTGTAAAAGTAAGTTGGCAGTGAATTTGAGCATAAAAGAAGCATAAAAAAGTCAGATATGGAGGGACACTTGATCTCTACCAAAAGCTTCTATAAGGTGTATGGGAAGATATTCATGGATTGTATTAGATATACCCAAGTTATTGATATACCAAAGTATTAAATATACCCAAGTTATTGATATACCCAAGTAACTAGATATACCCAAGTTATTGTCATAATGGGCTTGGAAGTTGGTGACAAACGCACAAACACGCATACACATCAAACGCCACCACAATTGCATAGTTCTGAATTGTCTTCAAGATAAAAAGATTTAGAAGCTCACTACGAGAAAAATTTCAAGTGTGCAACTTATACAGGTCTATTTAAAAGAACCAAGTTGAGCAAAAGACTTGTACCTGCAGTGCATCACATTTCTCTTGTAAGATTCTGTTTTGACCCTCAGTGGCTTCTACTTCCTGACCACAAAATTTCTTTTCTTCTTCCAACTTGTTGCAGCAAATTCTAAGGTCCTGAACGATCAACAAAGATTACAAGATGGGTTTGATTTCAGGTCTGGCATGACATTAACAGTGTCAACCAACACCAGTATTAGATTCTACATTGAATTCCTTATTGACAGGGTGTGGTCTTCATACTGCACCACAGAGAAGACAATGGTGATGAAGAATATGAGCCTGCTTTCATCTATTAATCCTTCCTCTTACTGAAGTCAATTATTTTGACATCATCAATTACCTATGAAGAATATAGAAATACAACAACTAGATGTTTGCTAGTTCCTAGATACAAGAGCTTTTTGTGCAAAGCATATTTCCAAAACAGTGTTAGATGCAGTAATGCACACTACCTAAGAGACAAAAATCGAAACCACAAATTTAATTTTACAATCTCTTTAAGCAAATATACAATTTTTGAAGTTCTTTTCTTTGTTTCTTCCAAAGCATTTTTTATAACCTATTTCATATTTTACAACTTTTAAATTGTTTTCATGTAAAAACTTACTTGGACCTGTTGTTCCTTGCTGACTAACTCAGATTGTATCTTGCGTAATTCTGCAGTACTGTGGTCTTTCGATTTGCGTTCGGCGCGGTTCTCCTTACTCTGATGGTTCTGAAGTTTGGAATAGTTCTTTTGTATCATCAGTAACTATAGAGAATATAGAAGACAACTTGAAAACCTGTGTGTACACAGTAATATCTATGAATATCCATGATTTATAGAATTTTGACAAAATCTTGTTCCAAATGATATCACTCAAAAGCCTGTATTAAGGTGACAAACCAAAGTGAATCTGAAATACTGGAGACCATTATCTACCCATTACTTTCATGGAGAGCCGGTTGGGACTCAGGGTAGGATAAACTAATAGCTGGATATCTCACTTGATACAGCACTGGATTTGTGTTCCTGAGGTCACTGGTTTGAATCTCATTTCAGCCAAAACTTCCTTTGCTCTTTCAAAGAACACCAAAGAGCATAAGGTGGTAGAATAAAGGTGTGCATAACTAGCTTTATAAAGACAAAAAGACAAAATTAAAAATACCTCCATCCTCAACTTTGAAACCTGCTCCTCATATTGTGAGACAAGTTCCCTCTGAGCACGTTCCATTCCTTCTAACTGATGATGCAGCTGGTTAACCTTATAAGTTAGAAAGAAGAGTAGTTAAGATTTCACTCTACAGGTTATACGGACGTGAAAAACGGTTAGGAAGATTAATTTCTTCTAACAACATTCAATACCCAAATTATGACAGGTAAAGCGTAATAAGTCCTTAGATATAATAAGTCATATCGACAAATATTGTTTCCAGATATTACAGTCAATATGATTAGCACTTCTGTGTGAAATTGATAATTGTAAAGATTGGCACTTTTTGCAAAGTTGTTTCAATAGTTTATATCCCTACATCCTAGTGGAATTCAAACTTGGCATCAAACCAAGAATGTCCCCCTACAAAGCAAACTGTATAACACTGTAGAATGTTATCATTATTTTGTGAATTAGATACATACTCATACTAAGGTGTAACACATTGTCATAACAATCAACTGAATATTACTGTCGTCATTAATTGAGCAATATTTAATAATAAAGATTACCAATTCTAGGGGCGACAGTAGTTTAAATTGTAACGTTGAGCTGGAAATGTCTAGTCGTAAAAAATAGAATTGGGCATATATCAGTATTTTGTATCAGTTTTGGGTTTGTTGCAAGGTATTCATAGGATGTGAAAATCTGGAAGCTCATTTTTCACAAATCTGATGACATCAGCAAATCAGAAGAGAACAAACTTACTGTGTCAGTTGATCCATTAGTTTAGAAAATTCCAACTACTACCTAAACACAAGAATTATTTTAACCTCTTGTATAAACACCCGGGCAACCAGGACATAAATTATAAAATTCAAATACCACTTTATCCTTGACAAATTTGTAACTTGTTGTAAAAACATCTTAAATGAGACCATCAAAGTTCACCTTTCCTATTTATTATTGTATGTTTTGGTAAGGAGCTGACTTTTTAACATGTGTGATAAACAATGTAGTCCAGACAGACCCTGGATCATTTGAAGGGTAATTGCTGGAACTCCAAGTGGTCAAGCATGGTTCATAACAGCTATTGACAGGGCCTATATCAACATTTATTCTGTAAACTCATCCATTGATTATTGATATAATTTTGTCGGAAGGGCATTATTTATGGACAGGAATGACAGGCTGAACAAACCTCTTGTGATTTGTCTCTGAGTTCCATTTTGACATTCATCTCTTCCTTTTCACTCGCCTGCAGCCTCAGTCTTGTCGCCTGCAACTCTATCTCCCATTCCTTCTTCTTATTGTTCACCATGATGTCAATCTGTCTCATCAATTCCTGAAGCTCAACTTCACAGGATGTTGTTGGACCTGTAAAAAGTCTGAGTAAAAACAAAGAGCAGTCTTTTAGGTAGGGCAAATTTTTATGGTCTTCGGAGACAACTAAATTTGTGTTCGGATGACCAAAATCAGCTTTGGAGGTTGTCAGGCAAACCATTAGTTGTTCACATTGTAACTAAATACCCCCCATATGGGTAAAATGATAAATTGGTATCACCCACCATTAATTTGTGGATATTGAAAAGAAATAGTGGTAGGCCTTGCCTATGATCCACACAAACGTGAATTTTACTGGCCCAAAGCTGGTGTTCTATTCACCACACATCTCTCCTACAATGTACGTATTGGTCATTCTTTGTAATTTTCTACTTTTTTTTCTGGCAACCAAATTTGAAGTTCAGAGTTCAGACAACCAAAAATTAAGACCTGGTTGTCCAAGAGACACCACTAAGAATTGTTAAAATTTTGCCTTGTACAGGCTGTTTAGTTTATGATTAATGTTATTTGGGAGTACTTTTTGTTTATCAAAACAAAAAAATGCAGCCACCATAAAATTTGTTAATTTCTGGAAGAAAGAACATAGCTTCAATCTACAAAACTACTACACATCTTTGCATTTTGTGAAAGACATTTGCTACTTTTGAATATTTCACTATCCAATACCAGATAAAGTATCACCATATGCCTACTTAAAATTTGACTCACCCTGCTTTCTCTGCTTCCCTATGAAGTTCTCCCATGTCTGCCATCTAGTCAGCATACTTATGGTGACAGCAAGTTAAAACCCATCAAGTCGACCACATTTAATCATCGATGTAAACTATTCAGAGTTCAGAGCAACTTCGGAACTTGTGAATTTGAAAGTTATGCTTTAATGTAAAAAAGAAAAAATAAACATTGAGAGTCAAGCACTACCAGTAGACTGAAGTATCATTTCTAAGGATTTATGTATCACTGTTGAACTGCACTGTGCATCAAAAGTCTGACACAAATGTAAACAAAAGAGAGTTGGACAACTTTTTGCATGGATGAGAGCATATCCAAAGTTATGTGTTTAACATAACATTAACCGGTGCATTTATACTGGTGCTGTGGTTGAGTGGTTAAGGCGGTGGCATTTGAAGCAATGAGGCTTAGCAACTGGGAGATTCGGGGTTCGATTCCTGGCCGGGTCATAGTAAGGTGGATTTTTCATCAAAGAGCAATCTACAGATTTCCCATCTGTAATGACTTTCTAAATTGAAAAGATTCCAAATTTGAGTTAAAATGTTGAATTGGAAGCCACCCGACGTGTAAGTTGTAATCCATAAGCCTAACTGCTGACTATTATTATCATTATTATTAATATATAAGCAATGTGGTGGCTAATTTTACAGGCTCTGGAAGTGTGCCACAAAGGAAAATCTTAACTTTGGTTACTTCTGCTTATAGAAGTTTTCAAGTTGGGCCTTACCTATGCCCTTTTGAATTTGAGCTACAACACCTTGTTATGCTGTAGTAGCCAAATGAAGCACACTATAGTTCATGCACCTATTATGATGAAGACCTTTTATGAGGAACTGTCGGAAATTTCAAGATTTTACCATGGCAACAGCAAGTATTAAAGCTAAACATAAAGTAGGCTAGCAAGTTTCCTAATGTGTTGTTCATGTCCAAATCATTACCAAATCATTAACATCAAGCCTCAAGGTAACTTCTGTTGTGTTAGCTTAATTACATCTGCTCTAATGTTATTTGTTTGTGTCCAATGTAAAGGGAAAACTATCGCCATATTATTCTTTCTAGAACATCCTTGTTTTGGATGTGGTAGTGTTACACTATATTTGGATTCAACCATAGCCTATATGGATTGTATTTTAAGTCATTGAAGATCATTCGAGAGAAGTTGGACGCTTTCTGCTCTTTTTGCATAAATTGCGTCATGAAAGGTCCCGGAATGGCACCATTTTTTGTGATACTGTACCGTAAGTGGCCCAGTGTTTCATCCAAATATTGTCACAATACGATTTGTAGGATTACGATTTAGGCCTAGGCTAACGTTAGTTAGGCAGGCCTAGTATATTACTATCAATGGTGATAACAGTTATGCTACATTGCTAGACCTAAGTTGAGTGGATGCCAAACTTAGGCCTAGCCTGTACCTATTTCTGGTTCAGTATTCACATCAATCTCTTAAATACATGCTATTGCATAAAATGAAGACTTACTAAGGTATCATAAAGTATCTTAACATATCGATAAATGTTCGTGGAGACCTCAAGCTCAAATTTCGACACGGATTTAAATCAGAACAACCGGTAAACACAATTACTTGCTTCAAGCCGTTTTCAACTATGGGAGGCCACCAGAGCAAAAGTGAGAGCTTTCCGGATTTTAATTCATTCCAAGCAAAGTACTAAGTGTACACAGTAGACACATCCCAACGGTTCTCGTGGTTCTATTATAGGTGGGCTCATTCGACCAATATACTGATCCTCCTATGAGGATGGAAAGTGATTAATGCACATTATATCTCGGTCGCGGCTTTTTTACTGTGACATATGTCTTATGTGTACGATTGATGTGTAATATAGCACATGTGTAGTCCTATAGAATTTCAATTTAACTTGTAAACAAAAACATTATCAAAAGAGGTTTACCAGTAATGACACATTATTTCCTCCCCAGAACACAAAGCAAAGCTTTCTTTGCTTAATCGACATACGGAAAAGCAATCGTTAATAAACTTTAAAAAACCGTTTAAACATACACCTCGTGTTTTAGGAAGGTCTATCGTAAAACTTCAGTTAATTCTTGGCACATTTTATAACTTCTCTAATGATTAGCGTTATTCTATCCGTTTTCCATAATGGTAGGCTACTGTAGTATTTATGGTGTTAATTGTTTTCCTTCTCAGAAAGGCAACCATCATGTACTTTCACTCGTACCGCGGGTTCTAACTCTTTTTCTTTTCTCTTAACAGTAAATTGTTCCTAATATGAGTAATCAGATTCGTTACAAGCGCTGTGCAAGAACTTCAATTAAACGATGAGTTTGCCTTACATGTTTATCAGCCAACACCACAATAAAATACCTGAATATGTATGTATTAGTCACTATGTACAGGACCATTGACATGCGTTTCATGAAAGAAGTTAATGTCCAACCAGTGCAGCTGAGATGCATTTCTTGATTAGGTGAAAGAGTACTATCACTTTTGTTCCTCATCAGTAAATAACAATGATTAAAAGTTTCAAACATGATTGTTATACATTAACAAAACACTTTATAGAGCTCAACCACAAACCTCAGATTCCATATCGAAACCATCAATTTGGACTGTAAGGATATTTTAAGTGATCGCACCACAGTAACACCAACTGTATTAAAAGTTTATGTTAGTTTAAAATTACTTGCGCGAAGTTTGGCGTTCTATAGATTATATGTGAAAGGCAACGAGTTTAAGAAATCTGGAGGGACTATCACACAGTAAATACACGCGTACGCGCGTACCATGCATGGAGGGTCATGTGATGTGTTCCAGGGTGGTACTAATATATTACTCTCCCCATTACGCATGATGAGTTCACCCAACTAGTACGTAAATGTGTATGCGTGCTTAGAGCAGCAGACGACACCCGTTACCTAGCAATAACCGTGCCTGTAGCCTAACGTGATAGCTATATTCCCGTCGAGCAGCATTAGGCTCTGTTCCATGGAGAATTCCGTGGTAGCACTGAACTAAACATTTCCCCACAGCACCAAACGCTCACCCTTGACAACCGTGGAACTACTGATTTGGTTCACATGTTTAACGTAAGCATATAAGCACTATTTCGTAGGCCTGAAGTACCAGTACCTTCTTACGCCGTTAGTTCCCATGTCCGATTCGTCTCGGTACAAATCTTTCACGAAGTCACTAACACTATTCTCGAACTGCTACAGAGAAATATCAGTTTGGTACCACCCTGGAACACATCACATGACCCTCCATGCATGGTACGCGCGCGCCCAATTGACATGAATCCTCCAGATTTCTTAAACTCGTTGGTGAAAGGTTGCCGTAGGACGTAAGTACTAAGTGTAGTTTGCCGAGGTCCGTTTTTGACTTGTTTGGAGACTGATGCTCTAAATTTCGACTTGTGTTCTCTCCGTGTAGTACACGGAAAACTCTTCAATTATGGCTTCCTGCTTGTATAAAAGTGGTTGCATGTCTTTGAAAGCTGCAAGGTGCCTATTGTCATCAAGGGTGAGTATAGAACTTATTTCAAAGGAAAATCAAATTAGGCTAAGCAATTATGCTATACTGTTTACTGTACAGTTTTCAACCTTTAATCATAATAGACATAACGTTAGGTCTGTGATTGGGACAACAGTTTTCTAATGTTAGGCTAGGGTGACCAAGCCTTGTTAAAGGCTAGTTCGGTTTTTTGCTTTACGGAGGAACTGACATAATTTATACCTCGGGTTTATGCTTCTAATCGTCAGTTAAGAAAGCTCCAGTATATTTACGATTTATCTCGAGCCGTTACAAATTAACACTAACAACAGCCATGATTTGGTTTAACTAAGTTAGTTTAAGATCTGCCTAGTGGCTATCCTGGAAACAGAATGATACTTGATATTCACATGGGAGTAACTATAGAATGCAGGGCCACTCAATGATTCTATCTGAGCATCCGGATGCGCTGATGCTCAGTCTCACCCCAGTACGTATGTGAGTAAAAAATGTCCAAGTTCTTTCTTTTTGAGTGGATGCGCGGATGCGGATTCAAAATGAAATACGTGATGGAATATTAGAGGGCGTCATACATGTACGGATGCCTTTTAAGAACGACATACTCTTGATGTGAAATATCTTCGTACATGCGGGACTTTCAGTATTTGAAGTCCATTCCTAGTACTCCCGGGTGGATGCGCAGATGCGGAGTCAAAATGAAATATGTGATGGTATATGGGGAGTCTGGGGAGACTATTCGAAAATTTTCTTAAGTCCTTTCCTAGTACTTCCGTGGTGGATGCGCGGATGCGGAGTCAAAATGAAATACGTGATGGAATTTTAGAGGGCGTCATACATGTACGGTCATGTACAGACACATCGCGCATCCGGTTAATGAGTTAATGAGTGGCCCTGTATTCTATAATTGTACCTTCACATCAATTGTTTAAATTCCACCATATTGATGCAAGGATAACATCAAAATTTTACCAAGTGTATCATACAATGCATTGGGTGAGTCACTTATTGGACACACAATAAATATTGCAACCATCTGTGTTGGGTTCCCCTTTCTAGGCCTAGAACAGATTATAACTTATTCTAATCACGATATTGTTTTATCATCTAGTTTTCAGCATAGTGACTACTTTATTTTAAATTCTTACAGCTCTTAACTCCATCACTAGCCTTGGCAAATGACAAGAAGAGGAATCTCTCGGTCCATGAATACATCAGCTATGATCTCTTAGAGAGTGCTGGGATACCAACACCAAAGGCAGAAGTAGCAAAAACATCCCAACAGGCTTATGAAATTGCCAAAAGTTTAGGTTTGTCTTCTAACAGAATTTATACTGTGTAAATGATGAAATGCCTGAAATTTTTTTTCAAGTGTCCACTAAAATTAGCAAAGACATGTGGGGGAGGTGACAAAGCAATAGTTTACATGCATGCAGCAAATGATAAAGATTTGAAGTCTGACAGAAATGGCAAATTTTGCTTGTGTACTTGCAAGTTCAAAGGATGATTTATTCATGTCAGTTTCATCAAATTAAGTAGTTGCCTCATGTATCTTTAAGAGGGTCTTTGCAAGATTTAAACTAGTAATCATAAGATCTCATGGTATTACATTTGAAGATTTCAAACAGTTGCGCTTGTGAACAAAATTTAGCGGGGAATAATTTGTCTGGTATAGTAAGTGTAATGCTATTCAAATTGGCCAATGGAGTATACAAAGTGTACAATATAACAGTCTCTTTTACTGTAAACAATGATATTTTGATTATTTTATGATTCATTAATGAAAACTTGGTTTACAAGCTGTAATCATTAAATTATTTCAAGTTTACAGATCACATGAGCTGATAGGTCGGTTCTTTTGTTAAATTAATAAACATCAGATCTGGACCAGTCCAATCCACTTAACTAGTTCAGATTACTCTTGTATTGTGCACATTGTTCATGAGAATGAACAGTTTCTATGTTGTGAGCATAGGATAGTTTTGCCAAAGTTTTCAATTGGTTTGCTTTTCTTCTCCATTTCAGGAGCGGAAGATGTGGTTGTGAAGGCCCAGGTGTTAGCAGGTGGACGAGGCAAGGGAACATTTGAAAGTGGTCTTAAAGGAGGGGTTAAATTAGCATATTCGTAAGTACAAGGTCTACATATGATTGTCAGTTGTTTAAGCTAGCCTGGTCTTGTCAGGCTGGTTCATACTTAAAAACTATAAGAACAATTGATAGCATCTCACAATAAAGAAAAAAATGTAAATGCTTAGAGAAAGGTTTAGTATTAGATCCTTGATAAAAAATTGAATGATCACCTTTCCACTGGTAAAATAATAGCAGATCATTGAAATACGTTGAGAATTAGAGGAATACTTAATGATTAGAGTATAATTATGCGCTCTGAGTTCTTCGGAAGATTTTGCGCCTTATAAGTACCATTTGTTATTATTATTAATTTGCATGTCTTACAACTATAAGCTTATGACTTTGAAATAACAATCGATCTTTATTGTACTAATCTTGGCTATGACTTGTTCGGTATAAATATACTAATTATATTAATTTTGCTTAAACATTAATATTACCTTTCTCACACAGGCCTGAAGAAGTCAAAGAATTAGCAGATCAAATGATTGGAAAGAAACTCATCACAAAGCAAACTGGTGAAGAAGGAAGGATCTGTAGTTCGGTAAAAATATATTCAATTTATTGATATGAAATACTTGTTTTCTTTGCCAATACTCGGTAAAGACGGGTGATGTCACAATATTTGTTGACTCTCTTGAAATCAGTTGTAAGTAACACAGCACGTAGGTTAGCCACAGCATCAAAGCAATCTATTGTGATATTAAACTGTTTGTCTGTGGAATACTTAGTTTGATGAGAGCAGCTGAGACTTCTGCAAAGTGTTATGTGCTTAACATGGTTTATAGGAATACTAGAAGGTAATTGTGGTTATTTATTTTTGAGACATCACGTCTGGAATGTTGTTACAATGAGTGTCTATCTTTGGTTTAACACTTTAACATAGTACCCTGCAATAATCAAGAGACAACTTAGGACGACCTTACTGTGAAGCACTTGAGATATCTCCAAAGTCATCGGATGGTCGATTAAAATTATGTGGATTCCCGAATTGAAACCACGTAAATAGCAACCTTTTTGTGAATTTAAAATTGTATGTTTTCAGCATCGTCTATCAAAAAAGTGTCTACCCAACAATGTGTCTACCAAGTGTCTACCTACAAAATTTTCTGACCAACAACGCCTCTTGATTATAACAGTGCTAGTGAGAAAATACCACATCTCTCTTTAAGCACTAGTAATCTTTCGAAAGTTGTGATAGTAAAAGATTGAGTAAATGTTTATACCAATAAGTAATGAAACATCCCTATGTTGAGTTGAGTATTTTTTTTTCTTACTTACAGGTTTTAATAGTTGAAAGAATGTATTCTAGAAGAGAGTATTATTTTGCAATCACAATGGACAGAACACATATGGTATGTATGAAAGATAAATGTTTTTAAATAAATGCAGTATTACACAGGGAGATGTCATAAGTATGATATCCTGGTTTGTATTTCAGAGTAGTTGGTTAGGTGAAGAGATCAGGAGTGCAGGATAACTCAAATTAAGTTTGTGCCTTAAATTAAATCTCTATTTAATGGTAAAATGAAATTACAAATTATGCAGTTTGTAAGTAGACATGATCAAGTTATATGTTTCAGTGACAGAGTAGGGCTTTTCATTTGTTTAAGCAAGCTTGAGAAATTCTGAAGACAACTTCCATGTTTGAATCCTTATTCTGCTGTTAGGGTCCAGTCCTCATCGGTAGTTCACAGGGAGGTGTGAATATTGAAGAAGTGGCAGAAGAAACCCCAGAAGCAATTATTGCGGAACCTATAGACATTGTTACAGGTAAGAAGGGGAAGAATCGGGGGGGGGGAGGGGTTTTAATCTAACTGTAGGATGATGATGCGGAACATTAACTCCAGACTGAAGATTCATACAATACCTGTCAAATGACTTGAGGTATTGGTAGGCCTAATTGTAAGACAATATTTCCAAAAGACTTGGTCATTGACAGAAATAGCCACGGTAGCTTAAGGATCATTGGACAAAATGTTGTTGTTGTAGAAGCACGCCTAAAACTGTATCCTGTATGAGAGGTAGGACTAGTAACTTCTGCAAAGAACATTGCCTGTAATAGCACCATAAGTTGTATAAGTATACATGTAAACATAACACTGAACCTAAATCATGAGACAAAATGGTCCATATTCCCAAGTGTCCAAAACTTTAATTTCAAGTCCCATGGTAATACCCCACCCACAACTTACTGCAGAAAGCAACAAACAAGACTTAACAACTAAAGGAGGTTTTTTTTCCTTTTCTCAGGAATCCAAAGGGACCAAGCTGAAAGTTTGGCTAAGAAAATGGGGTTCTCTGATAAGTGTGTGTCACAGGTAAAGTATTACTGGCTGTAGGCAGCACCCATGCTGATTTTCGGTCCAAATTTTGGAATGAGTTTGTGATAAAAACCAGAATGTAAAATGCAGGTTTCGATGACTTCTTTGCACTAGACTTCTGCTAGTTAACTAGAAATAGATGTAACAATATAAATGGGTGGAACTACTATTTTGATGTACAATTACACTATGGCATGATAAACACAGGTCAGTCTACTGTATACACACCTCCACCAAAAACAATAGGGGTCTTTAACTCAACATGTGATGCATCCACATGCCAACTATGAGAAGTATCCACGATTCCCATCTTTCGATATCAAGTAAAAGAGTTTTCAGCGTTTTACCTCTGGTGAATCCAGATGACCTTTGACCTCCACAAAAAGCAATCGGCTTCTTCTACTTAATGTGGTACTCCTTCAAACGAAATATGAGATTGGTCCAAGCTTTCCTTCCTGAGAATATCGTGTTTTATACAAGGTTTTCACAATTTGACCACAAATGAACTTTGACCTCTAAATCCAATAGGCTTCTTCTACTTTATGTGGTACTCCTTCACACGAAAAACGAGATTGATCCAAACTTCCCTTCTTGAGATATCGTGTTTTATACAAGGTTTTCACAATTTGACCCTCGGTGACCCAAAATCAACTTTGACCTCTAAAAACAATAGACTTTATCTCTGAATTGTGGTTCTTCTACACACGAAAAATAAGATTGGTCCAAGTTCCCTTCCTGAGATATTCATAATTTTGGCCCCTAGTGAGCCCAAATGATCTTTGACCCCCTCTTAAAACAATAGGTTTCTTCTACTCAATGTGGTACACTTACTCACCAAATATGAGATTGGTACAAGCATCCTTTCTAGAGATATCATCTTTACAAGCAAGGCATCAAACACATACACACCTTTTCAATTGCATGACATATTGCAATTGCATAACATCAAAACCAATCATGTTGCTTCAGTATTCTTTGCTAAACGTTTCATCAAGTGTAATATTTTAGGATTCTTTATAACATAGCTGCAACATTTAGTATTGGGTATTGAACATTTCTTATTAATTTATGCAAAGTCTTTTGCCTAAATAGGTATCTGTTAACATTCCTTGTCTTTCAATATTATAGAAACTAGATGCTTTCTGTGGAAAACCCTTGTTGATAATGTTTGAACCTTAACATAATTTGCATTGCAATTGATGTAAATTTCATTCTCTTTTTTTTCCCTTTTATTTCACAGGCAGCAGATTGTTTCATTAAGCTGTATAATCTATTTATTGAGAAGGACTGCACCATGGTTGAGATTAATCCACTTACAGAAGACAACAATGGCAATGGTAATGACTTACTGTATATTTGCTTTTATCTCCTGACAATTATATCATAAAGGGTGGGGCTGTAATGGTTAATGTTACTTGTTTAAGCAAAAATAAATGGCAAACTTTAACAATTGGCACTTTGTTGTTGTATGATAGTTGTGCACATCAAATGAAGTAATGAAAATAATGATACATTTGGTAAATAGGAAATGGCTACATGATTCACTCGGGTTGCTCTACTTTCATCAAAAAGTTTCCGGAACCAGAGACCCACACTCCACAGCAAATAGCCCCTGGTCCTGGAACCTTTCTTTCACCGCTGGTTGTGGAAGTGACACCAAAGCAACAAAAAAACTATTCTTTTTT
Organism: Apostichopus parvimensis; assembly: GCA_000934455.1. NCBI lineage: Eukaryota > Metazoa > Echinodermata > Holothuroidea > Aspidochirotida > Stichopodidae > Apostichopus > Apostichopus parvimensis. Next base: position 149,841 of record KN884161.1, read on the forward strand.
TGCTTTTGTATTACAAAGGCCAGGGATGTTATCTTGCAAACACAAATAGCTGCTGTAATGTGCCTCAGTAAGCTTGTTCTTAATCTACTAAAATGATAACAATGAAAATCGTAATGTAACAGAGCATTTTCTAGTAATCAGACACAGCTCACACATATTTTGATAGATATTTGGCCAAGTTTGTTGGCAGTGACAGTTTTTACACTTAAGTTTTGCTTTTGAACCATCTCTAGTACTCTGCATGGACGCGAAGATGAACTTTGATGACAACGCTGCGTTCCGGCAAGAGCACATCTTCTCGTTAAGAGACAGGACTCAGGAAGATGCCAGAGAAGTTAAAGCGGCAGAATATGACCTTAATTACATTCAGCTGGATGGAGACATTGGATGTCTTGGTGAGGATATTATATACAATTAGAATTGTTCCTCTACAACCTAATATATATATGTTACATTGGGCTGGATGGAGACATTGGATGTCTTGGTGAGGATATTATATACAATTAGAATTGTTGCCGTACAACCTAATATATATGTTACATTGGGCTGGATGGAGACATTGGATGTCTTGGTGAGGATATTATATACAATTAGAATTGTTCCTCTACAACCTAATATATATGTTACATTGGGCTGGATGGAGACATTGGATGTCTTGGTGAGGATATTATATACAATTAGAATTGTTGCTGTACAATCCCATGTATATATCACCGTGGTTATTTTGTACAATTAGTATTGATGCTTTCCAATATATGTTACATTGGGCTCGATGGAGACATTTGGATCTCCTCGTGGGCATTTTGCATGCAATTGTTATTATTGTTGCTATACACACCAATGGGAATATCACCTCATTTTAATACATTTTGTTGATGTTCTGGCTAAGAACAAGATAAACATGGATTAATAATGATTAAAATAAATGGATGAATGATGATTGGGTTAAGACCTCTTTTAATTGCTGCTTGGAGAAGTTACCATCATATTTTAGGTTCATGATGTTATTTTGGTTCATATCCCCTTATAGGGATATTAGAAGTGACAATGGCATTAAGTGCCATACACAGGATTCTTGATGATTTTGCTTTAAAACTTAAGGTGTGCTCCCTCTTCATGAAAATACTTTTTGCCTCAGTGAATGAAATGTACATTGTAAAGACAAAGACCAAGATTTTCAGATCACCAGGGTGTCATTCCTTTTGCTGTTGTTGCCAGATACCTTCATAAACTTTCCCAAAACTTGAGAAAGATTCAAGTCTAACAGTACTTAAAGTACTTACGAGGATGTGGTTTTTACCTACTAGTGCAGAAATTTGCTGTATAAAATAAAAACTTACCTGTGTAATTGATATTATTTGCTTTCAAAGTCAATGGAGCTGGTTTAGCCATGGCCACAATGGACATCATCAAACTCAACGGTGGATCTCCCGCAAACTTCTTAGATGTCGGCGGAGGAGCCACCGCAGAACAGGTCAAACATGCCTTCAACCTCATAACCTCTGACCCAAAGGTGGGTGTGTTATGCGGCTGCCTCGCCAGTTACTTTTACTCATAATACACAGTCTTCACCATTACATCGGATATCAGTTACTGCCGATGGAATCATTGGGTCAAAACGTTATCCGAACCCTGTCGTTTCATTATCGTGTCTGTCATGTTCTAGCCGTTCAGATATTTGCATTGCAAACATCATTACCAGCAATATGGCTTATGGTATCATACAGGAATCTACCAGACAGGAATCAAGTACAACTGAGTAATTCTCTCTGCAGTCTTTGTGTTCTAATCTTCTAATGGCTCAGCATTCAGGGAGTAATTGTTTGTGTGGAATTGGTATTGGGGAGTAAAGTTTGTGGCATTTTAGACTTAAGAGTATCCCAGGATTTTGTTGATCCTCTATATAAATAAATACATATACTTAAATATTTATAAATAATTTTTATATTATTTTAATTTTTATAAATATAAATATTTATATTTAAACGTTTACTTTCTTCCTCAAATGATAATCAGGTTCAGAATTTACAGTGTGCACTGTTCTAAGTTTTTATGTATTTTGTAAGAGTATATTGCCTAATGGCCTAAATTTTATGGGATGGCATATATTTCATGTTTCCATGATCTCGTTAGGTAGCAGTCTGTGGAGTTCGTAAAGAAAATTGATTTGAATTATGTGATTAGCAACACCCAATGGATTTCCTTGTTCTTACAGGTGCAATCCATTCTTGTCAATATTTTTGGTGGTATCATGAGGTGTGACATCATTGCTCAAGGCATCATCTCTGCTGCTAGTGAACTAGATCTTAAAGTGCCCATTGTAGTGAGACTGCAAGGTAAGTTTGACTGTATGGTGTAGCTTCTACTTAGATGGGGATGGGAGGGAATAGTTGGAGGGACTACGGATAACAGCAGGAATAGTTAAACAACAATATCGTTCTTACAATTGGCTTGCCTTACCGCAGGTAACATGTTATGGTAAAGGAGATTTAACTTGAGAGTTTTTCAAAACTTTTGGCAATTTAAGGATGGAAATATCCTCCCTTCTGATGTTAAGAGTTTCATGGCAATGAAAACCGACTCTTATTCCACATTTGTTAAAGAAAGATGAACGCTACTGTTGGACTGCTTCTTTGGATTATTAGATATGTCATTAATGAACTTATTTCAATAATTATCTTTTTCGTAGGAACTCAAGTAGAGGATGCCAAGGCGTTAATAGATGCAAGTCAGCTCAGAATCCTGGCCTGTGATGATTTAGACGAAGCTGCCAAAAAGGTGAGTGTTGAACATCTTCGGTTGTCATTTGTTATTATTCCCTTAATTCTCATCCAAGCACTGACACTATTAAGTTAAAAGACAATAAGCAGACTTGTAGTGTGAGTACAAGTCCATGAGTCAGAGTACAAAGAAAAGTGTTCTTGTACAAGGACATGAAATTGGCTTTCTCCATCCCATGAATGAGTTCATAGTGAAAAGATATTTGAGTACAGACTCCATTGTGAGTAATAAGGAGGAAAAACAAGGAATACATCCCATATATAATGGGCTTACTAATCCTGGTGAACACATTACTCTTATACTGCAGCCCTTATTTGATCATCTTTCAGAATTCAGATGTGATTAATTTTTCAGGAAAATATTTTTTCTGATACGGCATAGGAACAGTTTACACAAAAGTAACTACCTGCAACACAATAACTGTATAGCAGGTTTTATCATTCACAGATAAATTATTCTCTATTTTTTTACAATTTTGGATTTCCTCTTTCAGGTTGTGCGTTTATCTACAATTGTGGGTCTTGCGAAAGATGTGGACCTGAAAGTGAACTTCCAGCTGCCAATCTAGAAAAATCCTGGAATTGGAAGACAATTGAACATCAGAGGTTTCTGAACAAATTGATGTACTGTATATGGGAGATTTAGTACGGCCAGGTTACGGTGGATTTTGATACCAGGGTCTTTGTTACAATGGTTTTAACAGTGTTTTGCAGTTCATCTTGACATATAACAGTGTATGGTCACAACCTTTTAGTCTGTTTTATCAAATAATTCTCAAGTTCAGTTTATTTTAAATTCCAACGTGCTCCACCATGTATGGGTCCAGTTGGCATTGATTTGAAATGGAATGGATAAGAAGGTGACTATACAGTGAGAAAAAAGGTGTTTGGGATTTTGAAGTGTTGCACAAATAGTTTCCCCAATTTTTTGAAATATCTGGTTTTTTTTACATTGTATCAATTTTGGGACAGATTTTTTCATAATTCACAATTTGATAGGACGGTATTAACCAAGCATGTTGATGGCAACTCTCTCTGAGGTTTGGTACCATCAAGCGATGCTTCTTTTTGCATCACTCTATAGTCCTCTTAGGCAGTGTTTTTAGCAGGTCTTCTTAACAATGCCACATGTTGGGGATGTTAATATTTGAAAGTTCCTATATCTCTACACATGTAGAAACTATTCATGAAGCAAATCATGATGATGTTGAATATTCATAGGATTGCTGTATGAATAAACATTGAAGGGCTTTAGGCCTTAATCCCAACATGAATGTCATTGGTAATGAATGATATGAACACTCCTGTCAGAATATTCAGAAACATGAATACAGTTATAGCTATTAGTATAGCAGTCATTTTTTCCTTTATTAACTAAACAATATTTCTCTAGCCATAATGAGATTATTAAATTAATGACAAATAGGTACTTTTGCCTTAAAAGTGCTTAAGGAATTTAGTTATTTTCCTTAACAAGTATTTTGGGGTTTTTTTTCTCATGTTCTTCTCCCCATCGGAGGGTAGGTTATGTTCATTGCATATTTTCAGCTCTTTGAAACAATTCTGTGATTTATGCATACACCTAACAAATATTTATGCAAAAAATTTAGCCAATACTACTCTACATTATGAAAAGTATTACTTTTCAGAATCCATAATAATATGTTCTAGTTCAATGGCTCTCTCTCAAAATCTCATACACTGTTTTACTATGTCATGCATTTATTCTGGAGAAATATATTTGTTGATAGTATGAAGAGGAATCTTGTTTGTGTTTTCTACAGAAAATGTTATGATTTTTTTAACTTACAAGTATATCATTGATAAGTCAACATAACATAAGGTATATTGTCAGTTTAGGATAGAGTAGTAACACTAAAGAAATGAAAATCTGTACCACTTTCTATACAAACGTTTTGTTCCTTTCAAAAGTCCAAATAGTTATGTTACTTAGACTTACCCTTCCACCTGGCCCTACCCACCCACTCCTCCTTAGACTTACCCTTCCTCCAGGTCCTACCCACCCACTCCTCCCCAGATTCTCCTCAACTGTGTACAGAGGCCCCTTCCTCTTCATTCAAGAAGCGAATGCTGTTATATTTCTTAATTTAACTGGAATAATGTGATCAGAACAAAAAATTGTGAATTTTTTACAAGTTATTTTTCTTAAGCATACACAATCCTAACATCAATTCACTGCTTCATTATTGCAAAATAATTTTGACAGGATACCAGCATAATACTGATATTTACTTCATGAATTTAAATCTTTGGTCATTCACCTCCTACGAAATCTTTAAGCTGTAGCTAAATATAACAAGAACATTCTCAAAGAAGGAACTTATAAAACCAATGCAGTCACAATAATACACTGATATTTGCACAGCAAGTTGTTAATGAATTACATGAATCTACAAAAGGGTAGCTTAGTCACTTCTTTCCAAATTTATAGACGTAGGAAACGTTACAAATCAACCATAATCTCAAACACATGTGCGGTGTAAGAATTTGGTTATCCTATATGTAATAAAGATACAGTTAGGGTAATACACTGAGTTGCATACGAAGTAGTTAATGAATTGGACTAACATATAGGGAGACTTGAGTCACAACTTCTACTTAAAAAACTTATAGCTGTAATTGACAAAAAATCAAACTGATTTAAATATAAAGTATTTAATGAATTGGACCAACATATACGGAGATTTGAGTCACAACTTATTCTTAACAATCTTATAGCTGTAGTTGACGAAAGATCAAACTGATTTGCATATGAAGCAGTTAATGAATTAGACCAACCTATATGGAGATTTGAGTCACAACTCACTTCTTACCAATCTTACAGCTGTAGTTGACAAAAAAATCAAACTGATTTGCATATAAAGTAGTTAATGAATTAGACCAACATATATGGAGATCTGAGTCACAACTCATTTCTTACCAATCTTACAGCTGAAGTTGATAAAAGATCGATAATCTCAAAAGCCGGGATACTCCACAATCTAAGATACACTGATTTGCATACAAAAGTTATTTTATATGCATTGATGTACTAAATTCCACAAATAACATGTTTACAGCTAGAATTATTAAGCTCACCAGAAAGAAGAACCATGTTCCTGATTTCTGAGTCATGTCAAATTCTGTCCCTTCTGTTACACAAATTAAAACACAAATTTTCCATGTAAAAGAAATCTTTTCTCAAGCATTGCACCCGAGTGAAGTTATTTTGTGGACGCTTTGAGACCATTCACACAATCGACCAGGCCCTGGATATCCTTTGGCGTGGTTTGGCAACAGCCTCCGATAATGGTGGCACCGAGATCGATCCATTGTGGTACAGCAGGGACAAAACTGGACATCACGTTATCGCCGATAAATCTGAGAAAAATAATGAGAAACGAAGACATGACAGTGGAGTTGCCAAAGTATTTAAAATGGTGTAAACCTGGAGATTTTACGAGGAAGAAAAAACGTGGAGAATTTTAAAAAAACATTTTAAATTATCAAATATCCACAACTTTATGTAAATCTGCTTTATTTATTGTTTCCGCTTTATGATATTTGCAAGTGAGATATTTGGATATCCCGCTGTATGTGAGACACAATTAACACATAAAAATGTGCGAATCACGGTTTTATGTTTTGTCTAAGTTTTGAAATGGGGGACAGCTATGTGTATGAAGAGCTGTTTCTGAAGAACTTACTAAATAGTTTTTTAACTACATCTATAGTTGAGATACATATACGCTTTGTTTTACAAGACCAGATGCCTTTTAGGATCACCTCTGAACCCGATTAATATCAACATGAATAACAAACGGTGGGACAATATTTTTCCTGACGGGTAAAAGTTGAACAAGTGAAAGAATGAGAAGCCAGCCCTCTATTGAAAGTTGATATTTTTTATTTTTTTTTTTTTTGGGGGGG
>KN884161.1:171376-182650 GCA_000934455.1 Apostichopus parvimensis
GTCTATAAATTACAAAAGAAATGTTTGACTTGAAACAGGACTCAAAAGTTGTTACCTCAAGAGTTATTTAACATAAATTATTGTAAATGGCTTTGACAACTAAGTTTTAAGTTCAAGCAGCTTTGCTGAAAAGAAAGTATGGCGTAGTGGAGTGCAACCTCAAAATGGAATTCAGTCCGTTGGTCTCTAATTGAAAAGTGAACCAAAGACATCAAAGAAATACTCCATAACATACAAAAGAAATGTTTGAACAGGACTCAAAAATTGTTACCTCAAGAGTTATTTGATGTAAACTATTATAAATGGCTTTGACAACTAAGTTATAAGTGCAAGCAGCTTTGCTGAAAAGAAAGTATGGCGTAGTGGAGTGCAACCTCATCATGGAATTCAGTCCGTGCATTTGTCTCTAAAAAAAATTGAAAAGTGAACCAAAGACACCTAAGAAATACTCCATAACATTTGCCTTTGTATACTGAGATATAAAAAAATAATAATGATAATATTTGGAATTTTACAGAGAACAAACCTTTTCCATTAACCCAACTGCTAGGACTATACAACAAATGTTTTCAGTTTTCAAAGTGAATTGCATAAGTAGTATTTACGATACTGGCACAATCATAACAAGGCAAACGCTGAACAGGTGGAACCACCTTACTTTATAAGAACATGGCACAAGTTTGACCAAATTGGAATTGCATAATGATGCAATATAAAATACAGAGAGAAACAGTACAATTTGATGAATTTTCCGTAGCTGACCATTTTCATGTACTAGAAACAGCTGGGCTGTCTTCTGTGACAGCTCTCTGCTAACAAAGTTGAAATTTAATGTTTTACATTATCGGAAGAAGAGGATAGTAGAAGGTATGAGAACAATAAATAACCATTGATTTTCTGTGCAACATTCTCTGTGTTTTTACACTGGGGAATTTAATATCAGTTAAATAAGTATATGAAATATCATTGATCCCTTTTTCCAACCATTTATGTTTCTCCTACGGTGCTCTGGTGACCTTTCAAGTTCAAGCTCACATGTTCAACTATCAATTGTATATCCTTTGGTGTTGTTTGACAACATCCTCCAATAATGGTAGCACCTAGGTCAATCCATTTTGGTACAGTGGGGGCGAATTTTGCCATCAAATTATCACCAGTGAATCTAAAAACAGAAAAGAAAATACATTCATTATGAGATGGAAATAAAATAATGCTTATCTTCAAGATTATTCTTAGCTGTGAAGGGAATGTTTTCTTATCATTTTAAAACATCTCTTTGACGTAGGTAAATAATGATGGAGGGGATTGACATCTCCTAGAATAAATTTAAAATTATCGTAGAGGCAAGTAGACAATAACACAAACTAATGAAATTAATTTTACAAATCAGCATAGATGCAAGAGAATGTATGACTTATGCTGAGGTGATCCTCCATGAGATATACTGTCTGCTAAAGTGCACACCTTTGAACTTTGCTATTAAAGTTTGGTTTTTGAGATCAAGCACAAAGACTCAATCTCTACCAAATAAAATTGTTAACGATGAAATTCTTGGAACTACCTTCCTAATTAATATTTTCTGCCTTATTGTCTTTCCATGGGTAGGGTTTGCTTTGAATTCTATTTAATTAATAAACTGATGCACTCTGTTGACTTTACTGTTAAAGTTCAAAATAAAATAGTATAAGGAATTAGTATCTTGTCCTCTGGTCCAGAATCACTTCATGTGTAGACATGTGTTATAATGAAGGTGGTTTCTCCAGTGTAGTGTGTAGATAGACCTTAATTAATGGAATGATCTCAATCCCAACTGATAATTCAATTGATAAAGAAAATGGTATAGTGATAAATGTTCCCAGTTTTCAAAAGCATAGAAAACATAACCAGAGTTATAAACCTAAGGGATGTTTTGGTTCAGACAATGTATTATCCAAGGGAGGACTAAAGTATCTTACAATCCTTGTTGAAAAACTTCATGGATTTCCTTCCAGTGTAACATTCTGTTTTCTCTGCAGATCAATGATCTTACTAAATGCCACTGCCAGACAACTTAATCAATTGTCTACAAATATGAAAAATCTATATTTTGGCAACAAAACATGCTATCAGCATCCATAGTTATGTGGATCAGAGAATTTAAAACACAATGGGACACAATCAACTTCTGCCATCTGATTATTCCATTACATATGCTTTATATATCAACTTGTTTTACACAAACCTTCCCACAGATGTTATAGCTTCTTCTTCATAGATTTCTCCACTGTTGGGATAAGTCACAAACTCAAGAGAATAATCTTTTATTTGTCTCTGAACAGACTCCAGTAGAGGTGTAATATATAGAGGAGAGCAGCAGTTGATACCGACATACTTCAGTAATCCATCCTGAACCACCGACTGGACAGCGTCAGAAAATATCTCTCCATGACCTGTATGATTGCCATCCTACAGTAGCAACAAGGAAAGCAAATGAAGGCTTTAAAATTTGTTGGGGGACAAAGATGATATTTAAAATGAGACATAAATAATCACAGTAAATATTGACATGGTGAAACCTATTGTATTTGTGTTTTTTTCTCTGTGTCTCTCAAGAAAACTTATCTATCAGTTTGTAAAAACAAACAAAAAACAAGCTCTTTGTAGATATGATTGGAATACCTCAAAAACAATCCAACCGTAAACGTATTTCAAATATCCTGACTTCTTTCTTTCTTTCCTTTTTTTGGGGCCAATTACATAAAGTTGGGCAAATGGAAAAGAGAACTTATGAAACCTTCTACCAATAGATCTACTTCCATTCACAAAATGCAATCTTTCCAACAATTACAAATTCTTAAGGCTATTTTCTTTCGTTGCAAGTTTTTGAAATAAAGAACTGGGAGACAAGAACACAAACTGTGATTGATGAAATCCATGGTTTCAGCTCTTGTATGGAAAACCTGAAGGAAAACCATTGATGAGAAAGACCTTACAGTAATGGGGTACAAAAAAAGCTGATACATACTTTACACTGGAAGGAAATCCATGGCTTTACATTAGGAAATTCTCTCAGTAGTTTTGTCACAATCTCTGCCTCTTTCTGGACAGGAATAGTTTCTAGCGCTAGGAAGTCTACGCCTGCTTCTACAAGAGCTGAAATTCTTGGTCTCTGGAAGTCAATGATCTCCTGCAAGTTAAATAAGATGACAAGAATGTGAAGAATTTAAATAAATTTAATATGTAATACCAAACTAGTATTAAATATTAATGAAAATTACTTAAATCTATGCTTACAATTCTTGCCAGGAAATAATTTATTTTTAATATTTTTTGTGTGGCAGTTTTGAAGGCTCTGAATTATGTCTCATATGAAATGCAAAGGTTCCTTTGTATTGAAAAAATACAAAGGAACCTTTGTATTGAAACTGTTAAACATCTTTAGAACTGCATAGTACTTTGACCATTTTGCATAGTAGTTTGCAATGCAAAACCGATCTAAATTATTCCCCACTTGGTGATACATTTCTGATGATTTCTGAGATTAGAGCCTACACGTTTGATAGTAAAGACACTATGTGTAATCAGTTATACAGGGTGATTACGGAACTTGAATGTTCTAGTAAATAGGATGTCAACGAAGAGCTTAAAAAATCATCTTATTTCAAAATGCATGGCAACATATTTATCAATACCACGTCTTTCTGTAGCAAAATGGAATCTTTAGTAAGCAATATTTTTTGGTCAATTTTATTGATGTCAATCAAAACTGGTAAATCCACTTTCTAGGTGCCCTGTACACTGAACCATTTTTGAGAATGTACAGAAAGCAATTCACATAGACAAGTACAGTATTTTGAGTCTTTTATGAAAGTTACTTTTGATGTAAGTGGCAGTAACGCTTGCTAACTAATTGTAAACTATATTCTAGTGTGCTATATAAGTCAGCTATGATGAATGGACAACACTTCTACAAGATATATATACTTTACACTGGAAAAGCAACAACAATGTTGTTCTGTAAAACATTTCTGTTTGATTCCTAGACTAGTTTCTTTTTTTCTTTTTTCCCTTGGTTTCCTTTGTCTCTTTCCTACTTTGTAAAGTGCTTTGAAACGCTGTTTTAAGGGCTATATAAATGTAATTTATTATTATTATTATTATTGTTATTAATTTCCACTCAGGTATGACACACAGTAAAACAGAGAATTACCTTTTCAGTGACATCTTCGATGTAGTTTCCATGGTATTCTGAATTATTATTAAACTTGACAGCACATGGTCCTAAGCAACCACAAACCATTGGTCTCTTCCTATCTGAAATGTATATAGAAATTTGAGACAGGAGTTAATGATGCTAATGCTAATTGGCAAACTTCATCACTTAGTTTGTTGATGGATATATATATTCTTCAACTTTTCTCTGCCACTGGTCATATTTAAACAGGCAGTTTATTGGGTCTAAAACCAGCGTGAGAAAGTTCAGGCACAAAAAAAATCTTTTCCGCAAAGCATTACGGGACAATTAAAAGGTCACACCACGATCCACTGTATCAAGTAAAAAATAGCCTTTTGTATTTTTAGGTTTGCTATTATTAGGTTTAGGTTTGCTATTATTAGGTTTTGGTTTGCATTTTTAGGTTTGCTATTCTCTCTCTCTCTAATGGTGATCTGCCTTAAGGCAGGTCCCTCACCAAACACAAAATCATAAGAACCGCTCTTCTGCATTCCTCTTCATAGTGAAATAATTTCTGCCATCTCTGATATCATCCATCAACATTATTCTCTTTCTCCCTCTTGGTCGCTTCCCGTTCATTCTTCCTTCAAGCACATCTTTCAGTAGTCCGTCATGTCTCAAGATGTGCCCAATCCACCTTTTCTTTCTCAGCTTAATAGTTTCTCCCAGCCTGCGGACCTCACCAACCCTCTGTAGAACTTCCTCATTTGTGACCCTGTCTGACCACTTTATGTTCTCAGACTTTCTCCATAGCCACATCTCCAATGCGTCTATTCTTTTTCTGTCCTCTTTCCTTAGTGTCCAGGTTTCTGAGCCATACAGGAATACACTCCACACAAAACATTTCATTAGTCTCTTCTTTAATTGTAACTCAAGACTAGCAGTAAAAAGAGAGTTGTGTAGTTTGAAAGTTTCCTTGGCCATTGCCACTCTTGCTCTGATTTCGGTTTCACAATATCCATCTTCCGCCAGTAGACTACCAAGATATTTGAAGTGTCTGACCTGTTCAAGTTCCTTCCCCTCTATCTCTATATGAACTCTCCTTTGTTCCCTTCCAATCTTCATGACTTTCGTTTTCTTGATGTTAATCCTCATCCCATACTGGTTGACAACTCTGTTGGTATTCTCTATCATACGTTGAAGTCCAGTGCCTGGTCATCTGCAAAACGTACCGACTTTATCCATTGTCCTCCAACTTGTATTCCTTCTTGAATTTCATCAAGTGCGTCAGTTATCATGGCTTGCTCTTACTCAATACTAAACTTCATTACCATTTACAAGGCACCATATTAGCTTAAAAATATAGCCAAGTGTTGTTTCAATTAATGAAGAGAATTAACACTGAGAACCTCGATAATATGGAATCTGACTTTCGCAGACTTTGAAACAAAATTATCTACAGTTTTAGAGCTTACAGATGGATTTTCTATTAACATTAAGTGCCAAGTTGACAGTCCAAGCTAGCTTCCATCGATTCACAGTGTCGATTCTGAGGGGTGCAGTTTTAGTTGGTCATATAAGATGATGTATCATCTGCCTAATAAGTTTGTGTAAAAGTTTGTGAAACAAAGTGGTAGAAATGGATTTAAAGAGGGGAGGGGGGGGGGGGGCTTCGAATACTAAGGAAAAGAAATTTAAAAAACGGGTACTGATGTGCATCGCTGATATAATTTATACTTAAATTTGAACTACTAAAACTGATTCCAATGTATCTAACGTAACTATCTTCGAGTGTAAAAGAGGTGTTGTGAACAAACCTGCTGTGATAGTTGAATCGCTGTCTTCTGCTTTCTTTTGATAATCTTTCCAAAACTCTTCGATACTTTCTCGTGATAAGTGGACGCTCTTCTGCATCAGTGCCTTGGCCTCTTCTTCAGTTTTGTTGGCATATTTGCAAAAACCAGGAATTGATGCCTTATGAAAGAAACAAAAGAATTAACACATGTCAATCAACTGTATCACAACAAGAGTTAACACTCCTCACTTAAAGTGTGCATTGTGTGACAAAGCCATTATTCAATTTTGAATAATAAAGCCTGCATGTTCCATTGGGTATGGTATGTTATGTCATGTTATATTATATTATGCCCTTTTATATTATACTATGTTGTGTGATGCCATGTCATAACATAAATGTCATCTTATGTACATAACTTTGCAAGATGAGTGTTCCTTTGTAGTTGGGTTGCCCAAGGATGGTAATTTAGAATGACAGCATAAATATACACAAACACTTTGCACAGTGGTCAACTATTTTTACATAGCAATTACTTACCTTGACATTCAAATGGTAATTACTAATTAGGTATGTCTATTCATTTATTTTTGTTAACTTCACACATTATCAGTGGCACATGCAGCTAACTGAATCCCAGTTCTAATGGCATTTAATATGAAAAATAGTGGTTAGGGCAATTAGTGCCTTCAGTTCCACAGATTTTAAAATCCTGCTTAGTTACAATCCCGTAGAGCATGGTGGGTTATAAATGATACAAAACCATGTGGTCATATGTGTGACTCTGGGTCAAAGAAGATCTTAATAAGCCATTATAATTTACTAACTGTGAGCGAAAGGTATAACAATAACAAACTTCTGTTTTACAGAATTGTGAAAGTAACATGTATTTAGTATGCTTCTTTTTTTTCAAGATGGATCACAAGTTAGGGTCATATTTAAGGAGCTAATTTATGCAATGATATTAAGCAAAATGGCCACTTTCATGCTAAAGCGATTTTTTTGTCCATTGTATTTACCTAGTGTCAATAGTATTTTATCATTGATCGAGTTATTGCTAATCTCTACGGTACACATTCCATGTAAATATTAATCACAAACAGACAGTATATAGTATAAGTTTTACTCACTTGGTATGAAACTGTTTGGATGATGTCAGCACCATGTTCAAGAAAGCTATCAAACACAAAATTTAAGGAACGAAAATATTAGGTAATACAAAGAACACTGTAAATGTAACCACAACAGTAAAGTATATTCCAACTGCTGTTTAGGTTCATATTCATTTCTAAAAAATATGATGGCTTTTACAGTGTAACATCCACTACGGTCAAGTATATCTGAAAAAAAGCCTACTGTGTATTGCTATTTCTTACACTGTATTCAAACAGATATCTAAAAATTTGGGACTTAAGTTACCGTGTTTTCATGTCGGATAATCCCAATCTAGTCTAATTTACACAAAAGAACCACAGTTCTTTGTTATCATTAGCTAATGAGAATAAGTATCAGCTACTTGCACCTTTGTTATATTACAAAATTAACAATTTTGAGACCACACACCAAACATAGTAACTTGAGTTTATCTGGTGGAAAATTTCAACTGCACAGGAAACTCAACCAGCTACTTTTAAAAACTTACAGGTTGCATAGCAACAGCACTCACAACAGTTCCAGTAGAATGATTTTACACCATATTCTGTTTCTGGTTTATGAAGGTCTGTTGTTCATTCACCTGTTAAACACTGCACAGAGCCATAGCTTGGACTTAGTAACAAGAGCTTGAAGTAATGAACAACAAATCCAAGTAGCAATAGATAAAACCAAATCCTAGCATCCTACGACTGTCTATCAGAAATCCAACTGCTGCTTCGGCAAGAACACAGAAATAACTTTTAAAAGCAAGACATACTCCTATAATGTGACAGCTTATGGCTGTAAAAGGGGAGGAGGGGGAGAAGGGAGGAGGGGGAGAGGGGGAATGAACCAACAGAAATTTATGTTCATTACCTTTTGTGGACCTCTTTTATTGCACCTGGATTGGTAATCAATAACCTTGAGCTCCAGAGAGGGTCTTTCTAAATTTGACAGGTAAAAAGATTTTACAAAAAGTCCATCAGAAGGGCACAAATATTTTTTGTGGCATGATTGAGGAAATGAAGACAAGCTTGCTGACATAAAATGTAAAAGTAAGTGACATAAACTGTGACACTTTACAATGAAGACAAAAACAGTTCATACTGAGCTAGTAAAACCCAAAAAAATCCAATAGCTTCATTCTCATTTCATATAAGTGGTTTGAGGCTTATTTTTGGTCTCCACATAAATGTGGCTGTTTCCAGAATAGGTAACTTCTTAAGTGGCAAGTTGAGGTGTCTTCTGGAAAAGTGTCTCCAACTTCACTTCTCACTCCGATATAAAATGGTATAATCTGAAAGTTTGTACTAACTAAACATGCACCATGTTGTTTTGGCTCCAAAAAAATGAAATTTGGTTGTCAGAAATTGTTGCATACTTTGGATAAACTATGCATTCATGCAAAACAGAAAAGCTTTTTCAGATCATCTGTTAGTAAATTAGGCCACAAATTGTACTTTCTGAAATATAGTTTTAAACTTCAGAGACATCTCAAAGATAGCATCTTTTATTAAAATTGTAATCGAAATGCCACTTCACATGATGATGCAAAAGTTTGCCAGTAAATATAAATCCCTTCCACTAGTTTAAATTGTAAACAAGAAGTTGATTATTAGACAGTTCCTGTGGAATCAAGTAGAGTGGTAGGCTATTATTTTATTAGTAGAGCTCTATACAAAATGTATTGTGATAGAATTAAAATTTCAAGCATCGATACTTACATGAATGTCAAAGCCCAGGTTTTGTATTTCAGAAGAAGCACCTCCATCTAGTACAAGTACATCCATCTACAGCTGAAAAGTTAAAATATCAATTCATGTGTTAGTCTTAATTTAACAGATAAGCCTTATCATAATGTTTGATATATATACCCATCATCCATGGAATTCTTATTAGGAACTTCCATTCTCATCTAATCCTTGACCTAGGTCTGCATCATGGGCCAATTAAGGCCAATTGTACCAAGTAATATTGGTTTACATGCACTCTTGCCTGTAGGCTAGAGCTGGTAAAGTGCCAGTCCAAAACAATGCCACACAGTATGGTAGAATACAGTAATTTCACATGTTCCCTGAATTTTTGTACTGTGGTATACACATGTAGCTGCACTGATAGGCACTGTACTAAGTTGCTATGTTCAATAGTCAAATTGTAACTACTTTTTAAGTTGCAATTTCAATCTACAAAGCCTTAACAATAACAGCCAAAATAAGTTAGAAACATCAATTTTGTATTTTGATATACTTTCAGAATTATTTCACATTTATCAACACATACACGAAGTTAGGGAACATTCTCCTAACTTCGTGCAGTTTGATTCGAATCCTGACCTAACAACTTACAAGTATAATTCTCTCTAGGCTAGGCCTATTTTGCATCATACTTGTTATTGTTATTGTTATACTAGGCCTGCTACTAGTACTAGGCCTATGTGGCGTAGGTCTTAACAAGGCCAGCGTTGATAGCAATTGTGGCGAAGCCTAGCCTAACTATAGCTATAACTTATACCTTTGTATAACAATTAACACAAATAACAGGCCTTATAAAGTTAAACATCCCTACTACTAGCCTAGCTCGGCCTTAACTTAGATGCGATTTAGGCACGACGTTGGATGAAACCTCATCTCTGCTATTTACTGGTACTAACCTTATACGACACCTTCAAGAAACAACGGTCAGTTCTCAGCGTCCTATAATAATACTTCAGGGAAATCAGTAACGTACGAGAGGGTCTAGAACACTTCACCAAAATAACGCTATGTTTACTTCAGTGGTCTAGCATGCTCCATAGAAATGTGTCTAGCACAGCAGACGACAATTCAACTATTACGCAATACAGGTCAAAATTGCCAGAAAACTAATACTGCGAACACTTTCGTTATTATTGTCACTGTTTTTATTTAACCTTCTCTTTATTATTTCTTATTATTAAAGAAAAATAGTTGGGCGGGCATTTTTACCGGAGTAATAATGAGACTTGCAAAGAGAAAGGAAACCCAAAAATGTAGAGACATCCAAAAGAGTAAAACAGCCTGAGGCCCTTTTGAACATTATTTTCAGTGGGGCGTTGACTTTGTGAACCAGACTAGTTGGTCCAAATTGCTTCAATAAGGGGCATACATGTGAGCTATCATAAGTTGCAAATTAAAAAAAATCCACTATTGAGTCGCCCACCAGCGGACACGAACTGTAATCTTGTGACGTATGTTGACGTAAGATATATGATTGCGTAAGATGATTGCCGCCTGGCACAAAATTTCATTTTTGATATGTACTTCTATATCATTTATGTTTCTTTTTCTTTTCCTTCAATTTGAGAATTAATCTGTTGGGAAAATTAAAAAATTGTGCAGTTAAATATACGAGTGTGTCCTTTTGTTGAAAAATATAATTCTTAACTGATTTGTGGTAAGTCCTACATGATGTCGCTGGCGCTATTTATTATTAGTACTAATCGCCATAACTATCACCTGTATTGTCGAGGCTGCAGCCTGCATGCATTTTCCAGTTCATCCAGTTCACTTCCGTTGAGTCACGAAGACAAACCGAGAACATTTTCGAAAGTTGCTCAAAACTCGAATGCAGATGTGCGTGTTAATTGCGAAGTAGGAGGCATCGGAGGGGGACGGATGGGAGGAATAAAGAGGGAATGGATAGGGAAGAGGAATGATATACATTATAACCTGTCGTTCATAGTTTTTAAAAAATATCCCATTATGTACTCATTGCCCGTGTAATTGTTTTCGTTTCCGTCATTTATGCATCCACTTGGAGTCAAAAAGTTTATTCGTTTTCATAGCCTCCACAAATGATAAAATAACCTGCTGATCACTTCTTTCCCCTGTATGGGATAGGAGATGGGTTGGGCTAAGCCATGACATATCCGACATGCACCCAAGCTTGGCTTAGCCCTTTGTGTCGGTATCACAAAAGTATATTGTTTTGATCATCAAAGTTTTGTGTCTTACTATAATTATAGGTATCATGCCGTATTTCGATCATGTATCCACAGGAAAGACAATAGTTCCACCACGATAAGGTACAACTGAAAGACTGTAGCACGGCTTCCCTGGCGGGGAGGCGGGGAGGCGGGGAGGCGGGGAGGCGGGGAGGCAGCAGGTAAATTACACGCGAGTTTCATAAAGTAGTAACCATTCACCATGACCTTGATCCAGCCGTCACGGTCATG
>KN884162.1:56192-67327 GCA_000934455.1 Apostichopus parvimensis
CGGTTTCTATTCAGAAATAAAACACCGTAATAGATCTTCTTTGTGATCAATTTAATTTCTAAATATTAACCTTTTATTATTGAAGTTTCTTATATACTAAACAACTAAATTGGCTCCATTTTTAAAGATTAAATTTCTCGTAGCATTGTTCCTTTTTTTCGCCGCTAATAAAAAGTTAACGTAAGGTGCTCAAGTTGATTCGGTTATCTTGAAACGTCAATGCTTTTGAAACGTTACCATCGTTTAAAACTTGACCGAATCAAGAATCAGAAATACTGTTAAACTTAATTTTCAAAACATAAGGGTCACGTCTGTGTTTCACGTGAGTTCTTGATATATAGAGGACTGGCTATTCTACGACACTGAGCTTACAATGAGTTTAGTATCCGTTTCTCATTGAACACACACGTGGTCGATATTTAATAATGAAAAGAAAAAACAACTGAGAGCAAATTGGCTTATTGATTCCTTGCCACGTTTCAGCCGAGTCCACATTCAACAACTAAACTCATCTTTAAGTGTTCACCATAACTCACGTAAAGTGATATGTAAGGTTCTTGCTTTAAATGTAGACTTTCAGTTCATATCAGCTTCATTCATGTTTAGACTTCAAGACGCCTGTCATTCCCAAAACTTTGGTGACCTCAAATGACCTTTCACCTTCACAGAAAACAATAGGATTCTTGTAAACACTAATGGGGATCTAAAGACTAAGTATGAAGTAAATTAAGCTTTACATCAAGTTATTGGCTTGACATGGGATCCTCAGTTTAAACTCTGTCAATGTCACATGACCTTTGACTTCACAGAAAACAGTAGGATTTGTGAACTCAGCATGATGGATCTACATACCAAGGCTAGGGTGAGGGGGGTGTGGGGGTGGGGTGAGGGGGTTGTGGGGTGGGGATGGGGTGAGGGGGTTGTGGGGGTGGGGGATGTGGCGGTTAACTGTTGATACAACTTAAACAAAACACAGACCAGACGTACTTCTTGCTAAATGTGAATTTTATAACGCCTTTTCCCTTATTTTAAGGTGTGCAAATCCAACTTAAACATCTTATTTCATGATTTACTCCCCCCCCCCTCTTCCCTCATTCCATTCCTTACTGTCTTATAGAATCCTACATGCAGTTTGGTATACATTATACAAAAATGATGTCTTTCAAGAGCAATCAAACTAGGATTTGATACTTTATTGTGACTTTGACATGTTTATGAATTCAAAACTGAAAAAGAAAATCATCATGTATGGTTTATGTACCAGTTTTTTCTTCATTAACATCTTTTAAAAACAATTCAAAAAATAAAGGCCAATGTAACAACTAAAACAAAACCCAGACCAGGCGTGCTTCTTGCTGAATGTAAATTCTATAACGCCTTTTTCTTTTATATAATTATAAGGCATAACTTATAAATTGTCAAATATTTCCATGTAGTTCTATTCATGTGAATAAATTAATTAAACCAATGTTATCCTCTGAAATGTACCTTCTCTCTACCCCCTCCCCCCCCCACACCAAAAACTAAGGGCTAGATAGCTCAGTAAGTAGCAGAGGATCCTGAGATCCCCGACTCACACCTGGTCTAGCCTTGTTAGGGTTAGATGCACCCACTCTTCCCTTCCTCTTGCAATTGGCGAGCTAGAATAGTGTAAGACATGCGATTGCCCCCTGCCCCCCCACTCGTGGCACAGTAATAGAAATGGAACCCCAAATGAGAGTCCACAGTCAGGTCAAAGATGGTTTGGGCTTGGGTGATCAATCCATGATGTTTGGCAACTCAAGACGCACAGATATGACACTTGCAGGCTTCCTCTGTTACTGACAGGATTCCTTATAAATTGGGGATTGGGGGGGGGGCCATCTGGTTTACTGACTGCACCCCTTTAATATATATACTAGCTGCTTCACCAGACTATGGTCGATGGCCGAATTCAGCCGATGAGTGGTTATTTGTCTCCGGTCCTCGACATTGACCCCCTGGGGCTGGGGGCGCCCCCAGGAATTTGCACCGGGCCTGGCCTACGCCACTGCCTACACCCATCTAGACTACCTCCGACAATGCAGGTAGTGCTCGCTTCACAACATCTTAAAGGTGGTAGAGTAGACTTATGGTGGAGCCTCCCATCGGTAAAGATACGCCCACATGGACCACCTTCCGATGATGCTCTAAGTAGTTCTGACTTCACAGCATCCTATATTGAAGTGAGAGTCACCATCAATTTGTTACGACCGGTGTAGCCTCGCTAGGGTCAGATGCACCCACTTGTCCTTCCTCTGCTTTGATGGTACTCAATCGGCCTTGGTCTGCCTCCTCCACCGTTTCATCGTTTTTGTTAGTTTTCTCCTTTTCTTCCGAGATTGCTGATCCCACAGAATTCTCCTGGGCTGTTCTGTCGTCTCGTTCGGGGCCGTCCCCCGAGGCGTCCCTCGATGCCGTCTCAGGGGGCTGCTTCTCCAACGATGCATCACTCTGAGACACATCCCCACCGCACATCCTCAGGTAGTGCTGTCGGCTGTTCTTGTCCAGGTACGATCTCACCGATGTCTTCCCCTTCCAGCCGACGATGATCAAAGACTTACTGGACGCTTGACTTAATTCACTGAGAAGTAAAGAAAGATTTATATCATAAATGACAATAACAGTTGCAAAATGACTAGATTTCCAATAAGCACACAAACAATTAAGGTAAAGAGAAAACATTAAATGTAAGGTATTGTCAGAACCAGTACCTTCATAATTTGAAAATCCCACATTTTTTAGTCCAATCATTGCCTTTCCATATTCAAAATCAAATTTGTAAATTAAAGCTATGGAAATTTAAAGGTTATTTTAGCAGATAATAAGATAAAGTCTTCATTGTGCTTGTAAAGCACCTTTCACTGAGAACATGAGAGACTGTTGTTGCTTTCTAAAAAACATATCGTTAGTCCTACAACACAAACACAAAAGCACACAGCAATCATTGATAATTTAAAGGCATTGAAGACTCGCCCCAAACCGCGTGGGGCCATCTGAAAAAGTTATCTTTCTGTTGCTTGCAAGTGACGTTTTGTTCGTGTCGCTACAAAATGCAGACAGTAATGAAACGTGATACCTTGTTATCTTTGGCTGGACCTGAGATGTCCATCGCTGTATCGTTTGTATACTGTGTTGTGGGTATTGACCACAGCTGTATGTACTGACT
The DNA here is from genome assembly GCA_000934455.1 of Apostichopus parvimensis. Lineage (NCBI taxonomy): Eukaryota > Metazoa > Echinodermata > Holothuroidea > Aspidochirotida > Stichopodidae > Apostichopus > Apostichopus parvimensis. The sequence goes on from KN884162.1 coordinate 59,380, forward strand.
GTACATTAGTGTCTAATTACCGACGGTAGCAAGCTGTGTATTTTCTGGGATCGATGGTGGTGTCTAACACTTCTGTTACACCTCATTCGAAACTAGGTCAGATTACCGGCATTAGACGTTTCTTTTTGTGCCAGTCTTCACACCCTTTAATGTGGTTCATAGAGCATGGCTCAGACAAAACTTTCACACAGCATATGTTAACAAAGCTATTGCCTAAATATACATGTTATATAACATATCGGGACGGTCGTTGCTCACTATCAAGCAAAATGCAAATTTTTCGGGTCAGAGAGAGAAAAGAGAAACACACTTGATAGTTTTCTGATAAAATAGAAGTGCTGAACACATTACTACTCGTGGGCAAAGGTAAAAAGATGTTGCTTACGTTATTTCAGGATCACACACAAAGACTATACTTCCTTGTCCTGTTTAGAAAGAAAGTAAAATAAAATAAAACTGTTAGCAAACTGCTTATCCACTAGAGAGCCTGTGTAAGAGAATGTGTGTGAGTGAGTTGGCCTGACGTTTCGATCCTAGCAGGATCTTCAAAGGCTAAATGACAAGTAACAGTAACAGAAGGGACAAAAACACGCACAGAATACAGACAGCTTAATGAGAATGGTGAACACAAAGAGATAGATGTAAGGGGATTAGTAGACAAGGGATGGAGAGAAGAAAGAAAGAAACCAACAGGGGGAGAGAAGAGGAAGGAGATAAACAGACAGAAAGAAAGTAAACAGAAGATAAAATGCTGAGAAAGTTACTTGTCAGAAAGAAGGAAATGTTTGGCAGATGATAGTGAAAACCCAGAAGTCACTTGGCCAATCAGATTATGCATGATTCTCTTTGATAACATGTAGTTACTAAAATATTGTCAGCCCCCCCCCAAAAAAATATTAAAAAAATATTGGGCAATTTAGTACTTTTTAAGCAAACATTTTATTACAGATTTGTTTGATGTTTGTATGCAGTTTGATTTAAAAAAAAAAAAATTGTCTGGAGTCATTCGTGCAAAATCAGTACACAAGATTGCCTAATAACGCCTTTCAGCGGTCTTCCGATGTTTGTATACAATTTTCAGTCTTGAACACTTTTCAATGACTCCCAAAGATTTTATATGAATACAGAACGTTTTAAATAAATGGAAGTAACCGCATCACCTCTCACATCCTACCAAAGAATACCAGGGCTTTCGGGTTTGGCTGACGTGACAGTGATACACCATCGTGCAGGCTCTTTGCTTTAGTTTAATATAAACCAAGATCAACTTACCAAACGTCTTCAGTTGTGTCTGCATCTTCTCGGAGAAAGTGTAATCGAAAGGACACTCGGTGGACATGAGCTTTATCACGTCCGATTCTTCGACTAAAACTTTTCGATCGCTCATGAATGGAAAGATGGAAATGATTCCCTGAGGAAAGGAATTTGAGAGAAATAAAAAATGGAGAGGATGATCCTTCATGATGAAGTGTCAATTCTGCTCTACCTGAATCATACAAGGAATCATGGATAGCTATTTTGGTGGACAAACACAAGTAATTCACGAATAGCTAATGTGGTGGACGAACACAAGTAATTCACGGATAGCTAGTTTGCTGGACAAACACTGTTGGTGACCACAGTTTTCTCCTTAGTAATCTTGAGGACCCACCAGGTCTAGGGGGAGTAAGCATCCCCCTAGCTTAAAACATTGATATATCATTAAGGGTCCTTGGTTGCAAAATGATGTTATATTTTGTAAGCTATTATGCAATTTATGTTGAAGATTTATTTATTTTTTTAAATATCGACTTGTTTTTGGTTTCTTCCAAATGTGTCGGTAATCCTCCAAAACGTTTCTTGAGGCCCTAAAGAGGGTTGCAACCCCCTACTTTGAATACCAGGCATATTCATATTCATGGTTAATACTGTTAACGCAACTACATAGTTACAGCAAAACATTACATACCTCTTGTGAGAGGCGGAAAGAGCAATCCACGCCCTCAGCATCGCTCCGACATAACGTCTTGATACCAGAATTGATGACCTGTAGAGTTAAATGACAATGACACCCAACTCAAATTCAGAATGATAATATCACAGAATCTGCTAGAATGGTCAGGTCTTATCTCTATTTAAGCCACTGATCATTACTCAAGGTACTGGAATGTAACATCAATGACAAAAATTGAAAGATAGCTAATTACAACAAAGGAGTTTTGCCTTTGCCATCAGGGGACTTTCCTAAAAAATCATCAACATATATATTGCATTGAAACGTAAAATGCCATCACTGCTGCCACACCTTTCTAAAGGGAAGTAGTTTACGGTAAAGTGCCATCACTGCTGCCACACAATTCTAAAGGGAAGCAGTTTACGGTTAAGTGCCATCATTGCTGCCACACCTTTCTAACGGGAAGCAGTTTACGGTAAAGTGCCATCACTGCTGCCACGCAATTCTAAAGGGAAGCAGTTAACGGTAAAGTGCCATCACTGCTGCCACGCCTTTCTAAAGGGAAGCAGTTTACGGTAAAGTGCCATCACTGCTGCCACACCTTTCAAAAAGGAAGCAGTTTACGGTAAAGTGCCATCACTGCTGCCACGCAATTCTAAAGGGAAGCAGTTTACGGATTCTAAAGGGAAGCAGTTTATGGTAAAGTAGGATAACTATGTGCTTAGCAATGTCTGTCCTATTCTCGTTAAACATTTAATAACTACACAATCATAAAAACAGTGAGCCATGATAAGTTTCAAGAGAGGCATAGTTTGCTCATTTCTGGCGATAAGTCTATGTCAATTCCAGATTAATATACACTGTATATACGTAGCATCCATCAGTGATATGATTCCCACAGATAATGCTACCTTCAGTTTCTGCTGATTTGTAAGGATAATCTGTTTCACTCTCTTGTTCGTATAATAGAGATTCCTCTTTTTCCCGCCAAAACTTCTGGTGAGCATCTGAGTGATAGGAAATGTATCGGCTATCTTGTAGAATTTCCTGTGGATAGAGTGTTTGAGACGAAGGAGTAAGAAGGAAAGCAAAAACTGATTCTATTCAGATTAATTATGCTTATCAAAACTGTGATGAATTCTTTTGCTGTCATTTATTCATCCTACCTAAGACTGAAAATAAACTATCATCTTTAGTTTACATTAATTATAGAGAACACATGTGGAGTTATTAATAACTGCTGTCCCTTCATCTGAAATGGTGCTTGTTTGCTCTTGGTCAACCGAAGCTATTCTTGGAAATTTCCAGTGTGACAAACCAAGGTGTTTCACAATTAATGCATTGTAAATTAAGTCATTCGTTTTTTTCATTTTTACTCTTCTGAAAATTGAACTTACTTTATCTGTGGCCACAGCTCCTCATCACCATCAAAGTAATTAAAGGGGTCTTCTTTGAAAGTATTAAAGTGGCTTCTCTCCGTTTTAACTTTCTTCTGGGGTGGTCTGAAAGTGTGATTCAAGTTTAATTAATGTTTGGGCCCAGATGGTCCCACAAATTAGGCCTAAATGTACCAGCTGTTAACCAACAACTGAAGTTTGGTTACAATCCAACTTCAGACTGCTGAGTTCTTGCAATGTAAAGCTTTTTACATTTGACCCAATAACCTCATTAATATTCAGGTTCAAGCCAAAAATGATAGGGAACACCTTCTCACTAAAATACATCTACACAGCAAGTATGACTAATATCTATCACTCCATTGTTGAGTTATCCCAGACCCAAGAAAGTATCACAGACGCACACACACACACACGCATGCATGCAAACTGGGCTGCACAGGTTCCTTGCTTCCAGCAAGGAACAAACGAAAACAAAACACATATTGAAGCTAAATACCTACACAGTATCATTCCTACCCTAACAAACTTTGCAAAAACTCATCAATAGTCTGCCCAGTTTTCACTGAATTTGCCAGATTGTAGCCCCTGACTAGTTTCAAACTATCTGTTTAATGTAGGCTTAGACTACAAATTTTACTGTCAATATTGAATATTGCATATGCCAATATTATTTATTCACAGAGATGCTATGATGACAACGAGAAAAACACATATCTATTCTTTTGTGTTACAACATTGACCAAAGTATTTACTCAGATATCCCTTCAGTGCTTGCATCATCAGTGGGTGTTACACTGGTGACAGCATCCTCTGTGCTGATGGTGTCAGCAATATCTTCATCGACAGAACTGGTGGCAGCATTTTCAATGACATCTGTGTCTTTTACTGTAACTTCTGTTGAATCTTCTGTTCTTTGAACTTTGTAAAGGTATGAACAAATTAATGTTTCATATTTAATAAATATTAAAACAATTCCAATGCTGTAGTTATGTGCAGAAAAAAATGTATATATGATGTTAATTTAGTCCAAATCAGCTTGTTACATTCTGCAACTGAATTAAAATGACCCTCGCAGACTTCTCAAAACAAATCGCACAATTTACACTCACATAAATCGTGCATTGTTTTGCTACTGGCCAGCTTGATTGATACTGAAAAAGGTGCAACCATTAGAGAATCAGGCTAGTTACTGATTTGCAGTTGTTACCTTGTCCGGACTTTTATATGCAAATTAAATGCTACCAGGTCATATTTCCATATGTCCCTCAGGCATAATCAGTGATGTCATTGTTTAGTTTCAAAATATTTTGTTTTTCCAATAATTACCATTTAAGTTTCATCATTTTATCACTTTCAGTCTAGATGACTCATGTAAGGATGCATTTGTTTCTGGTCATTCAAAAAAATTTGTTGTTTGGGGGGGGGGGGGGGTTAAAAAACTATTTAAAAGTATCTTTAAAAGTACCTTCGGTAACTGTCTTCACGATTGGCTCTTTCTCGTTCGGAAGACGCTTGACTTTCTCGAGGACAGCGACAAAGAAACCTCCAGAATTCTGATCGTGGGGAACGATCCGTACACTGTCGTGAAGAAAGACATAGATCTCATGTGGCTGGTTAGGTATACACTTACTAGAATACACGACTAGAAACAATCAGTGTTTAGTGCAATGAAACCTTTACCTTAACAGAACCGTGCATTCTTTTCATGTTGGATAGAAATTTACAGTCTTATATAAAAAAAAACAGAATACTTTGTACATATGACAAAGTTGAATACTCTCTTCAACCTTTAAACTGTTGCAATTTGAACAATACAACATAAGTGAACATTTAACAATTTTTTTTGGGGGGGGGGCCTTAGAAGAAAGGACCGTGTTCTGGTTTTAAAAGGGCCTGCCTACAAGAAGCATTTTTTTTGGGGGGCCTTAGAAGAAAGGACCATCTTTTGGTTTCCAACAGGGCCTGCCCTACAAGAAGCATTATTTTTTTTTTTGGCTTTAGAAGAAAGAACCATCTTTTGGTTTCCAACAGGGCCTGCCCTACAAGAAGCAATGTTGTGAGATGCAGTTTTACCATCGATGAAGGTTAATACGCTCTGCATCCTCCTCTGATGGAGGCCACATGCTCTCAATGTATCTTCTCCTCTTCTTCTCTGGAACATCTTCAGGTTTGGCGTACTCTTGAGGTGTCTCATTGATGACCTGGAAAAATGTGCAATATGTCGAGCAGGGTTTAAAAAATCTTGCTGATGCTTTTGTCGCTATCTCTTGCTTGTACCAATGAAATAAATGGATGCATAAACCTCTCGAGGTGGTTAGCTGAGATGAGACCAGTACGGTGTAGAATACGACAGAGTATGAGTACCAGTAGAGACAAGAGAGTATGAGTACAAGTTGAACGCACAATTTCAACGACGGTTAATACAACAGTGCTATACTGCTTATGCACCCAGCACATGGGTCAAAATCATTAGCTAAGGGCTGGTAATAAATGTAAAGTCCAGCCAATGTTACTTCTTTCGAATTTCAGAGCATTTGTAGCTGATTACCGACAGTATTTACTTTATATTTATTTATAGAGGGTGTTGTATTTTTACAGCAATTATAAGGAACAAAACCGAGGAACAAACCTTCCACGATTTCAAACCGGATCTTCGCTTTAATCCGGGCAACAATCCACTGACATCAGCCAATTGCAAGGCACCTACATTCACATAACAAGAAAAACAAATTTAAGAAAAAATTATTCCAAATACGCTGGAATTTTAGGGCATAAAAGAATTGCATCCCTTTTATTCAAAGTGTGAAACTTAATAAAAAAAAGTTGAAAAAGAAGAAACGAAAAGCAAATTTATCATGGGTGTGTGTCTAGTGTTCCAAGTGAGGGGACCCTATCTTCCTGTCTCTGCTAAAGTGTCCCCAATGTTCCCCTCACCTGTCCCCACAATTTCCCAATCAAACTGCCGACTCGTCATCTGATGTAGTCTATATCATCGATCATCTTGACGTGGCAAGATAACAGTTGTTACGTCTTACCTTCGGATGCTATTAGTACACTAGACACCACCGCTTCGTTCTCTATGGGGTTGAATGAACACGTCGAATAAACCAGCTTGCCCCCGACGGCCAAAAGTTCTGTGCCACGGTGAAGAATCTGCTTCTGCAAACTTTTTCAAGAGATAATGACAAGGAAACTTTTACCTTTTGGCTTCACTATTTTTCCTCAGAAACATTTCTCGGGAACTGAAAATTTGAAATAACGACCGTTATCCCTTACGTTTTCCTTCGTCATTCGTATATGTACAAACTTGTCAAAGCGCTGACACTTGAAAAGAATCAGTTTCAAAGCGTCTTATTTGCCCTCTAGATTTGATCAAAACTGCCATGAACATCTTTCTCAGGAATGAAATGTTGAGAACCAAATGATATCATAACTCACTTGCTCATTAGACTATCCACTTGGTGAAATAAATCTACCAGAGTGTCTGTTGTTTACGTCAAATTCCAGTCATATTTGGAGTCAATCTCTATCAATGCAATCTGTGCAAGGAGTTAACTACATATGGTACTAGCATGTCATAACTTTAGCACTGAATATTCATGAATCATTTGCATAGTATTCAAATTATGCTAGGTGCCTCCTCAGTAGCTATGTTATGTAGTTTTAAGAAGTCTTGTGCTCTGCTCTAAATAGAACAGGTCTCTAATTTATGCATTTTGAGTATGGATTATTTGCATTCCATGCTCAACCCCTTTCTATGAATTAATATACCTATGTTCTCAAGCAGCGACAAGTTTTCTGTTTACAGTGTGATGAATCCCAGACCAGTGTCACGACACTTGGGTAGATTTGATCAATTCTGTGTAAAGCTAAATCGCAGTTTTAAAATTACTTTTTAAGATACATCCTTCTATGATAAATACAGTCTGCTTTGAACTGTGTCTCCATGGCAACAATTTCTGAAGAACATGAACTGTTAGAAGACCTTATTACCTAACAGTAGTGATATGTAAATGTTTATACACACATATATATATATATATGAATGCTTACTTGTGCAAAGAAATTGCTGACGTCTGTGCCCACTGCTTCCAAATCATGGTGTTCTTTCTCATTGTTCCATCACCGCTGCGAAATAAAATTCAAGTTATATGACATGCACGAAAGAAATCCCAAGGTATATCTTTGCTTGATGGGACTATCAAATTATAGTAACAAGATGTACTGTTTGAAGTTCAGCAAGAGACTGAGACTGCCATCCTCCCTTGCCTGCACTTACTATGCCACAATTGAGAACAAAAAAAATATAAAGAACATACATTTCAATATTCCATTGTTGCTAAGGAACAAGATTAAGTTTTTTGTACGTTCTTTAAGTATGGTCCTGTCCCATGTCATTTGCCTGTACAACCAAACAAATATTCACAAACAATTTTCGTAAACTACCCTCCTCCTCCCTCCCTCATCCTTCCCCTCCTCCCCTACCCCGCCTCCCCTACCCAATATGTATTTGTATGATGGTACAATAAATTCAGGGAAAATACTGCCTTGTTCAGTCTACATGTCAGCATAACTGTGACGACTTTCGGAATCATAAAGACTTTGCCCAGAATTT
>KN884163.1:36834-47236 GCA_000934455.1 Apostichopus parvimensis
GAGATTTCGATTCTTTTCTGGATATAATTAATTTGATTGAAACTGTCAGTCACAATGCCGAATTCCACTATAAGAATTTATCGATTAAAATACCGAAAAGATTGAAAAATTATTATTAAATGGAAATATTCTTTAATACCGTTTGAATCTAGTGACCAATCTTAAATGTTACCTGTAAAGATAAGTTTAATTATAAATAAGACATTGTTGAAACGAAATGATAAGATGTATGATAAGACGATAATGTTCTTAGAAGCCGTTTGCAATTAGGGACCAACCTAACTAACACAAAATGGTAAAACTATAAAGAAAAGTAAAATAGAATCCCTAAAGTTTACTAAATAAATATGAAACGTAACTAAGAAAATAAATAACGATGACTAGGCAGTAGCTGAACAAGGTCAAGATTGTAACGTTCGTTAGGATATCGTAAGATTGAACCAAAAACAAAATCTTTCTGATCTATGAAAGTCAGAGAAGTAGCCAACATACTGATAATGTGATTAGTTATATTTGTCATTCACAGATAACAACACAGAGCTTGATAAGGCAGGTTTGGAATATCACCGTAACCAGGCTTTTAGTACCTACGACAGAGATAATGATAAAAACAATGCTGGGAACTGCGCAGTGACGTATCACGGTGCGTGGTGGTATGGCCACTGCCACTACTCTAACCTTAATGGTGATTATCATGCTGTCGAGGATAATACTGATCTAGATAAACGTGGTGTTAGTATATCCTGGAAGTTTCTACCAGGATCGTCTCACAACATCAAATACACTGAGATGAAGATCCGTCCTGTCTAGATCTAGAGTCAGTAATAAGTAATCCACAGATACAACAAAGGGATTGTGAATAGACTCACAAAAATAATACTATATGTAAATCACTACATTTTGTTACATGTCTACAGACATGTATGGACAACATTGTCCTTATCACCCTAATAAGCATTAGAAATCATGAACATACATACAAGTCCCATTGAAATCCATCAAAGATTGACCATTTTACAAGTCATTTTTTTTTAACTTTAGTTTTATTTATGAATAAACAGTAAGCTAATTGTGCACTTTGATGATGTAAAAGGAGTAACTGCCTAATTTTCTGTTATGTTATCCCTTTGCTTTTACAACATTCGCTTCAAGGACACTGACGACATGGGTGTGGCCTTATGCGATTTTTTGAAAAGAGGAACATCACATTATTCAAATAATATATGTGGGGTTGTAAGTAAGGGTTAATTCATAATGGCCTAATGTAAGATATTTTGATGAGCGCAACAGTCCACGTCATAGTTTGCACATATTTAATGAGTTTCAAATGCGTATATCTTGGGAACAAAAAAGAGCTTTTCGAAATATTGTCCACAGATATTGAATAAGAATATCACACACCACAAATGTACTTTAACAGCTTAGTCAATAATCACCAATGAATCAATAAATCATCGTTAAAATAATCTATATTTGCTTGCTTGAGCCTTTGTTCTGCTATCTCGTCGTTGTCGTTTCTTGCCACGCGATCAAACATCGAAATTAATTTAAGATTTATTGGACCGGAGTTGGGGCGACATAACCAGAATGAAACTGTTAAGTTACTTTTGATATATAAAGTATGGTATCTTTATACCGTTTCACAAAACGGTCTTTTTGTATATATTTTAGTACGGCAGTGATTTATGCTATGTGTGTAGAAGCCGTGAATGTGCTGTTCCTTCTACAATCCCGTATACGGTAGGTGTAGGTTTAGTACTAACAGTGTTATTGTACTCGGCAAAAGTCGATACAGCGGATATGAAAACAGAACAACAGAAAAACTTATCGTCAACCGTAGCTTGTAAGTCCTTGTAGAATTCTCAACAGCTCGACCCTACCCTTGACTGGAAAGCTGACACTTCGGCCATTCATGGCACCTTCAAGTTTCCGTATCATCGCCATTTAGATTATTAAGCCTTAAAGCAGCATTTTGCGTCCTTTTATATGATTTTTCTCAACCTCACTGATTCCACGATGCCATATCGACATACAATTACCTTATTTATTTAAATCTTACTTCAAATGGTGGCATGAAAGTCGAAAAATTTGCAACTTTCAACTTTGTTTTTCTCCAAGATATTTGCCATTGGGATCCCAATAAACCTCGCCCATAATATGAATATTTAAACACTACGAACGTCATTGACCAATACGTAATCCAACACCATGCTTGATTTGTGTACAGTGTATATGGCAGTTGTACCAGGGAGTTCCATAACAACTTCTTGGTTGTACCAACGCAAAGTCTTGAATCTATTTTTAGCAACGGCTCATGACTAAACCTGCATCTCTGATAGGTTGAATTCAAACTAGTGGTTTGGGGAACTGTATGCGATTAATTTTAAAGGTGAAATTTGTCGTGGACACTTTTCTCATTATCTACAGACTGCAAATGTCCTTAATTACTCGCCAATTAACGTTGTTGGCAGGGAAAAACTTGGCTAATATCTTAGTTTGCTGTTTTGTGATTGATATATGTAAAAAACTCGATGGACATGTCAAAAAAGTAGAAAACGGCGACTAAACGCAAAATGCTGCTTTAAGAGCTCAAAGTTTTTGCACATGTTAACAAGCCTCATTACTCTCCAGACCTGTCAACAAGCCTCATTACACACCAAAGCTACAAACAAGCTAAATTATAAACCGATAACCAACGTTCGTGCACCACTCTTGGGAAAGCTTTAACTTGGACAAACATTGCCTCATTTTCCCCGATTTTGCACGACATGTACCACCATTCATGCTCTACAATATTTAAGTCACACACGCACACACGCACAAAAAAAAACACATGTTGTGTGATAAGATATCAACAACCATGATCCTCTTTTACTTTTCGACAACTTTTTTTTTCACGATGATCATGTACAGGTCAGAAATCATGGCTTGTTCTTATCAGTAAACCTGTCTGTTTATATTTAGCATATAGTATTTTGTTCACACAAACGCTTATCGATGATATTTCAGTGAGGATCTTATATTTAGTTGTTATTTAAATAAGCGCAACAGAGTCATCAGAAATATTATCATCTTTTCCTTTTTTGTTGTTGTTGTTATGCTGCTTTCAATTTTTCTTGATACATTTTTTTTAAATTTCTTTTTCATGACGATATATTTTGTTCATATCTACGGATAAGTCTAGTAACGCGAATTGAACGGGTTTTAACTGTGCGGTCATTATGTATAAACTGTAGGTTAAACCGATTATTTTCATTGTTATGACGTCATATTAAAACATTTGTAGAATTGGACGGACCTACACAACATAGAAAGGAAAGAAAGCCCAACAACAGAGGACTAAATATCTAAATTATTGCTCTGTCTAATCTCGACTACTTAATCCCATCTTAATCCCAGCTCCAAGAGCAAGCTGTAGTGATAACGGCAGTGTATATAGAAAGCAATTAATCGTACATAATACACGTCGCATTTATTTCGTCATGAAGCCATTTATCATAAATTTACGAGTACTTGAGACTTTCTTGGCTGTTAACCTCCTGATTCGCGTGATTACATATTTGCAATCGACTCATATTAATTTTTATTAATCGACATACGAAAGCAATTAAGTCATGAAAAGCACGCATTTTGGAACTTTATGGGGGATTTTTATTAATGTTTGGTTAGTATTTTGGATGTTCAAATGAACGGTAAACTGTTATGTAAATCACCCTGAAAAGAAAAGAATCGATGAAGGATTGTGTTGGTTACCTAGGAAATCTATTGTGACTAAGAAAGAAATATACATGAAAAAGAAGAAGAAAAAGAAGACAAATTTCCATTTGAAAGGTACAACACGCTTGCATGATTAAATCATATATTATTATTAGCTGTTTTAAAATCCACACCAGATATCATTCGGTTACCGAGGAACCCACCCAAATAATCCACACCAGCGCTAGGAAATATCCGTTAGAAATATTCTCCATTGTGAAGGATATTATATGCGAAGGACCTGTGTTCTTTTGTTCATGGAAATGCACTTTCTATCGGATTTATATCCTTACAGTTTAGCCTATGTCTAATAATAAGACGAGGAACCACTTTTTTAAGGAAATTTGCATCGCTTTTTTTTGGAACTTTGAGCTGAGGATTCATTTGCAAATTATTCTTGAATTTTCTTTACATCTCAATAGCTAAAGTGTCTCTGTGTGATGAATTTATCATAACTATAATTGTAACAAGAAGAAAAATGAAGCTTTCTAAATTGACCATTATCAAGCTTTTGATGGTTCATCTAGTGACTACTGCTTTGACTAAAGGTAAGCATATTTTACCACATTGTGCATGTGTACACCCAACGAGCCCAGTCTGAAAGTTAAGTATCCTTTTAGGGTGGGTATGATGGGAGGGCAGGAAGGGGTGTCTCAACAATCCTAAAAAATTATTTTATTTATTATTTTATTTATATTCTCGAAAGTCTAAATCCTAAGCTTCTCTCAATGACACACTGAAGGTGGGGTGGGCGGGGAGCGGGGGGGGGTTCTACACGATTGCAGAATCTCCCCACCCCTTTTGGAGAGGGTAAACCACTTTCTTACAAAAAAGTTCCTCTTTAGATATCCCTCACAACAAATTCCGGTATTTGAATGCTATTTCAACATAGATGCAATTCTGTAATCACGTTTTCCAACGGGACTCTTTTTAACTACATTTTTATGTAGCTTAAACAAAAGGCCCTTTGTTAGCTTGCTCAAATGGAAAAAAAGAGTATTTCTTCCCAAACGGTGCACTTATTATATATTAAAGGTGGCACAAGGGGTTTACCATCAATCCAATATTTTCAACCTTAACACAAAGTATTTATAAGCAAAATTTCGTTTTGGGCTTCCTCTATATATGTTCACATGGACCTCATACTATAGTCTAAATATATGCCTCAGAAATGCACCCGTTGGCGTGGTCGCGGACCCCATACCTCTAATTGATAGGAAAAATAGGTTTCAATTACCCCATGGAAGCACCCTCCTCCTTTATAAAATCCTTGGTTTACTCCTGGCCCTCCCATAAAGGTTCAGGCCTCTACTTAAATCAGCCGGGGGAAATTTTGAGTCTATAATTTTACTTATTATTACAGCCATCCTTTTAGACTTGCCTCATATTATCTAAATAATAGTGTAAATATGCCTCAGAATGCATTCTTTTTATCTTCTAAGTTTTTATTTTTGTCGGGGTGTGGGGGGGGGAGGGAGGGACACCCATATATGGGAGTCGGCTTCAATATCCCCATGGCAAATACTTCATTCGCATCAGACCCTCCCACTAAGATTCAGGTGTCCTTCAATCCTTCAATCAGTCGGGGGATCGTTTATTATTATTTATTGGAGCAATCTTCCGTATATAGTGTTACTTCTTTAGACCTATAAATTATTCTACTTGCGTCAGAATGCACCAAATAAAATTTTATATATCTTCTGTACTCCCAGATCCCCTCCCTACATAGGAATCGATTTTAAGGACCACAGGGCAGTTCTCTGCCTTTATAAAAAAGAAAGAAAAAAAAGTATTATTTTGCCTTTGGCCCTGCTATAAGAGTTCAGCTCCTTATCTAAATCTGTCCAGGAAGTTTTGAATTCGGTCCCTCCCCCTACGCCTCTACCTCTAAAATGCTGCGCAAGGCACTGGGGCAACCGATTGCTGGGAGTAGGGTTATCCAAATTTGGCAATAATTAGATCACTTTTATATGTGATTCATTGATATTTTAAAGAACTCAAAGTGTGCATCAAAGATAGACTCGAAGAGCTGTTTTAGTGTTTCATACTAATTTAAATAACAACAGGAAATTGAAAGCAGCATAACTGCTGACAATATGTAAATAAAATCATTAAGCAAACGTACTATTTACAATACTGATCACAATTTCAGTATAATGATACACTTTCTCCTCACAAAATATCACTTTAATATTGTCTAATTGGCTTCTCTCTCCCCCCCCCCCCCCCCCCCAAAAAAAAAGTAATAACTGTGACTGTTGCACGACTCCAATATCAGCTTTCACGGTCTGTTGTCCCATAGTCATTTCGTCAAACGCCCACATCTTGGCAAACAGACTGAAATCACGTGATAAGGCTTGACAAATCATACAACGACACAAGTTCTGAATAGATATATAGCGTCTACGAAACGAACGGACCATAGGCTGTCGTGTTTTCAGTTTTACCGCATACTTACGTCATAGGACTATAAGCCGTCCAAATTGTCAAAGGACACGACAGAACTTTGCAAAACGTACACCGGTGTTAAAATACTCAAGGGGGCGGGGCAAGGGGGGGGGGCGTAGATTCTACACTGTCACATATGTTTCGTCCTTTTGGGACTCATTAGGCGAAGGTAGGAACTGAACCCGGACCTTCCGTGTCAGAGAGGTATAAGTCCGTATCACTGCGTCACAGTGATGTTACTTCTGTGAATGAGTAAATGAGTATCATATATGGCTTTTTATTACGACATTTGTTGTTGCTTCCTCTCCATTGCAGATATGGTAGTTTACTTTGCCATAATTCATATACGTTGCGGTTGTTTGCTTTCCTTTCAAGTCGATATGCTTAGAAACCATGATTTTATATTTGATTTCTAAGAACCTGTCAGATTTACTACTACCAACACCGACCCGTTAACATTTACTTTATGATAATAGTTTACATGTTTGCCTTGCCGGGTGCGTTCGTTCGGCAATTCGACCTAGCCTTTGGCGAGCATACTAAAAATATGAAATTACAATTGATTGTATACAACCATATCCTCCAAGATTGATATTTTGATGAATATTAATGAGCAAGAAGTTAATGATTCAATTCCGTTCTCAATAGTTCTTCACACAGACACAGACGTTCGAGCACGATTAAACAGGTCTTACACTCAATACAATTTTATAAAATTACAACATACCTTTTTTTGTCACTATATATTTGAAATGAAATTTGGGAAGTCAAGCGATTCCATTTTCGGGGGCTGCGGGAAGCGGGGGCATCGGGGTGGGGGGAGTGGGAAATTTAACTTCCCCTGGACTGATTTAGGTAGGGCATAGATTTTGGTGGACTGGTGACAGGCGGATCCACTGTTTCAAAAAGGGGGATGGTGTGACCATGGGATCGTTGGACCTGACTCCACGTAGCTGGGTAGGGGTGAGGGGGGGGGGGTGATAAACAAATTTAAAATGGTGTATTCTAAAGTATGTGAAGACTTTAAATTAGGTTTTATAATACGCTTAGACAATATGCAGGGTTTAAATTTGTATGGACGTCTCCTCTCCCAGTTTTTCTTATCACCGAGGGACGCAAAGTTTGCTTATTTAGATCTATTCTCTTGGCTAAAGTGTTACCGCTCCCAGGATCGTAAGTAAATGGGAAGGAAAAACTCTACATAGAATTATTGGCCAAAATGACTATTTTATTTCGCATTTAAAATAACCGATTCTCCTCAAATATGCTAATTTTGTGGTTCTGAGAATGAAACTCTGGAGCACTATTTGTTGTATTACTCTTCTGTTAAGAACTTTTGGAAGGAAACTTGTGTTAAAAAATCGAGAGATATGAGGGACATGGATTTATTGTGGCGGTGCACAAATTCTGTATAATTTTTCTCCTTATTCATGCAAAACATTTGTATATTCATGTGGAAGTCAATTACTCCTGATGAGACCAACCTGATATGATAAATTCAAATTTATCTATGGAGTTGAACTTTCTATTTTAATTAAACGCAAGAACATCGCGATGACAATGAGTGCAATGCGTTCTTTATTTACATGTAATATTTAATGCTTTGTTACTGCTCTTTGTTCTAAAGTTCATTTGATCGTTTTTGTCAATTCGCTGTGCAGTTTCTTTTGCCACCGATGTCTTGAGTATTATGTACGTACGCTATCTAGCATTATGTAGTATGAATCCATTTACGATAAAATACTACCATATATGTCATATATGGCTCCCAATGTTTAAGCTATTGTTATCGAAAAGAACGAACTTAATAAAAGAGAGAGGAAGAACTGTGCGACAAATCATAAGTCTTCCAGACTACCTACAACCCAAAGTACGTGTGAAGGTAACACTGGTTCTAAGGATCTATACGCTGTTCGATATATCCCTGGCACATTGCCAAAGAGACTAAAGTTACTATGCTTAAAGCTAAATTCCCCATTAATATCCCTGCCATCTCTTTCTTGGGTCTAACAATGTTGTTTTAATTGTTGGATGTATAATTTGTAAATGAGGCAAATTACGTATAGGTGAAATAGACACTATTTTCTGCCTGCGTTTCAATAACCGTAAGAAGTCGAAACCGGACCATTTCTTTTTGTGATACACCGTGGCTGACCACTACAAATCTCCCCCATATTCCTGCCAAAATGTGAAATGTATTTTAAAAACTTTCAAATTTCAAATCTAATCAGTGCAGAACGAACTAACGAACGAACTAGGGTAGGATTTTTCCGGATCTATTTACTCCTCAACAATCTTGACAAAGAGTTATTTTTGTGAACACTAATAAAATTCCATATCATAATTTGATTAGTAAAAATCCTACTTGAAGGTCTATTCCGGAAAAGAATATAACAATGTTGATTATAATTGGGCGATAGTTTCTTTGCTGCCCTCTAATTTGGTCTTTAAATAAGTCTTTGTTTCTCGCACAGAATCTTGGGTAGGCCTACTAATAGTTTGCTATATATAAAATAAAATGTAAAGGTTGTCATCTTAGTGATCTTCTTGTAACGAAGATATCGAAAAGTTAGAACATTTATGTTGGTCCGATACCCTTATGTTTAGATACAGACTATATAGTTCATATTTGTTTAGTAAAAGATTTACATAGCACTTAAAAAGTAAATACAAATGGTTATCATAATAACATAAATAAACTTAAATAAGAAAATAACTGAATATCCGGAAGATATGACGTAAAATATGGATATTTTCCATTGCAATCTCAATAACAAACGTCCCAACTATGTAGCATTTAATTATAAATTCAACTGTTCACTATCAAGAGAAGAACGTATTTGTCAAAACAAACACAAAACAAGAGCTATATGGAACCTGCCTTACCTTCAGATACATATCCTATACCCATACAAGTTGTACCTGCGTGTGTGTGTAGGAGGGGGGGGGGGTAGGGGAGGGGTTCGAGTAGTGGAAGTGGTATTGAATCGTTCTGTGGTATTGAATTATTTATGTTGCAATTTCTTAGATATTACGCTCACTCTTTAAGTAATTGCAGGGCAGAGTTATAATGGTATGTTCTCGAACATTGAAAACACAGAAATCAAAGAGATGAAAGTGAAAAGAAAAAAAAAGATTTTAAGTTATGTATACATTGAGTAAAAATAGGATTTGTTTTATTTTACTAACAGCTCATTACGATGGCTATCGTGGTACCTTCAAATGTACTAAAACAAGAGAGGAAAAAGGTAGGGTGATATAATTCTTATTATTTATATACGTCTACAACGTTCTTCCTGTTCGTCCACCCTAGATTTTGTTCTCAAGAGCAGTTTTGACGAAATCACGAAAAGTAATCTGTTTTCACAAAAAGTGCCCTAGGCTTTTGTTTAAAGCTTAGAAGAAAGAAATTGAATAGTGTCGTTTTCTGAAAATAAATTCAAAACTCGTGGAACAGCATGCACAGTGGTTTCAGTTTGTCTGGACGTTTGATGTGATTTAGTGGTTTGCACCCTCAAAATCACAAATCTCGCTGCCCTTTGAAAACTCTGTTTGATCTTATAACCTTACAAAGAGATGTGTAAGGTGCGTTAGTTATATCCAATGCATGGTGTAACAGTGGGATACATTCAACATAGATTGCATCATTTATAGCCTATGCCTTCTTACAGATAGATACAAACAATATAAGTTGCATGCATGAGTTATAGCTTATGCCTTCTTACAGGTGGATGCATGCAATATAAGTTGCATGAGTTATAGCTTATGCCTTCTTATATATACAGATGGCTACATGCAATATAAGTTGCATGAGTTAAAGCGTATGCCTTCTTATATATACAGATGGATACATGCAATATAAGTTGCATACGTTATTGTTAATGCCTTCTTACATGTAGATATACATGCAATATAAGTTG
The DNA here is from genome assembly GCA_000934455.1 of Apostichopus parvimensis. Taxonomy (NCBI): domain Eukaryota; kingdom Metazoa; phylum Echinodermata; class Holothuroidea; order Aspidochirotida; family Stichopodidae; genus Apostichopus; species Apostichopus parvimensis. The sequence goes on from KN884163.1 coordinate 46,959, forward strand.
CATGAGTTATAGCCTATGCCTTCTTATACAGATGGATACATTTAAGATAAGTTACATGAGTTATAGTGTATTCCTTCTTACAATTGGATACTTGCAATATAAGTTGCATGAGTTACAGCATATGCCTTCTTAAAATTGGATACAGGCAATATAAGTTGCATGAGTTATAGAATATGCCTTCTTATACAGATGGATTCATGAAATATAGGTGGCATGGTTACAGCATATGCCTTCGTACCAAGGGCGTAGGAACCGGTGGGGCTGGGGGGGCGCCAGCC
>KN884163.1:47586-62242 GCA_000934455.1 Apostichopus parvimensis
GATACTTGCAATATAAGTTGCATGAGTTACAGCATATGCCTTCTTATACAAATGGAAACATGCAATATAAGTTGCAAAAGTTAACCTTCTGCCTTCTTACAGATAGATACATGTAATACGGTATAAGTTGCATGAGTTATAGCTGATGCTTTCTTATACAGATGGATACATGCAATATAGGTTACATGAGTTACAGCATATGCCTTCTAACAGATGGATACATGCAATATAAGTTGCATGAGTTATAACCTATGCCTTCTTACAGATGGAAACATGCAATATAAGTTGCAAGAGTTAAGCTTCTGCCTTCTTACAGATGGATTATTGTATACGGTATAAGTTGCATGAGTTATAGCTAATGCTTTCTTATACAGATGGATACATGTAATGTAGGTTGCATGAGTTATAGCTAATGCTTTCTTATACGTATGGATAAATGCAATACAAGTTGCATGAGTTACGGCATATGCCTTCGTACAATTGGATACTTGCAATATAAGTTGCCTCAAGTATAGCTTATGCCGTGTTGCATCTCAATATACATTCAATAATAACTGTATGAGATATAGCCTATGCCTCAGTGTTACAGTTGGATGCAATTCATGAAAGAAAACAAAATATTATGTACATATTTGCAGCCCATGAGCAAGTTTCTTCCTCTCAGCCAGTGGAGAGTACCACCATAATGACGACCGCTGCTAAAAATCAGACGACCAATGCTCAGGGTTCTATTACTGCTTATGAGGTAGGCTTCCCATCAAGAATATGTGCACTTAATTAACCTTTGTTCAGGCAGTGTGTTTGTGACTGTTTCATTCACTTGATTGCAAAGTTGGTTGATGAATAGGCCTATACACTTCTTAAAAATTGATTAACTGCAATACATGACACGGTGTTATAACGTTTTAGAACAAAGGAGAGTTATACAAAACAATTAATAATCGTGATTGCCTATAGACTGCTTACCAGTTGTCACTCTCTGAACTGCTGATCAAAACTGCATAGAAAATCATTTCACAGCAAACCCAAACCTACTGTTTGATTCCTATTATTGGAACACAACTTCATTTGCTAAGGTTAATCAATTTGAATCATGAACTGAAATCGAAATGAAGAATCATATGGACTTAAATACAAATAAGTTGTTAGTCAAAATTAGGTTCTTTATCCAATATTCGTTATCATCAGATATCAATAAGATTTCCCCACCTATAACTCTGTTTTGTCTTTGCTCCTTTCTTCAATTTCATTCCTTCCTTCGTCTCCATTTCCCCCTCTGCTTTTTTAATAAAATGTATACTCCATGTCCAGATGAGCGGATATCACTTCCATCATTCATTCATTTTCTTCAAAGCTGGTATTTGAATCAATTTTCAAGAACGTGAATATCAACGTAACTAGGTCTGTTTCAAACAAATTGCGTCCCAATCGAATATGGACTTGGTGCATATTCGTTCACATTAATTATTATCAAAGTTAGACTAAAAAAATAATGATATATCATATAGCAAGATCATAACCATAAACAAAAGAACACACATCCTACCGATATATCCTTCCTTTTTCTATGGATTTCATAGCGATTGTGTGGATAATTGGATGATTATTTCATCCATTTATTCTTATTTATTATCTCATTCAGACATGAATATTTATTGTTTAAAAGTAAGTTGGCCTGACGTTTCGATCTTAGCAGGATCTTCCTACAAGGCTTAATGACAAGTAACAGTAACAGAAGGGACAAAAACACACACAGAATACAAACAGGTTAATGAGCATGGTGAACACAAAGAGATAGATGTAAGGGGATTAGAAGACAAGGGATGGAGAGAAGAAAGAAAGAAACCAACAGGGGAAGAGGAGAGGTGGGAGATAAATCAAGAAGCGATTCTATGGTCACAGATCCACAGTCAACCCCATGAAGACTGAGACCCCAGTTGGAGAACACTTTAACCTTCCCAACCATACCATTAACGACATGTCCCTACAGGGGACTGAATCCTTAGGTAGCCGTCCTGACTTAGTACGAATCAGCAGAGAGAGGCTGTGGATGCAACGCCTTCTCCCCTTGTTCCTCCCCCATCACTCCTCTTCTCAAACCTCTCTTCCACCCTTTTATCTCTACACCTTTCTGTCTTTGTCCTTCTCCAGTTTATTCCCACCCCTTCCCTTAATCCTCTCTTTGTCCCTCCACTGTTCATCTCCAAGAGTTTAAATAGTTGTCAGATTTTGACATCTTTTGACCTGAAATGACATTTAACCTGCATGGGAATGAATGGGATCCTTGCAAATACCAATTATGAATTTCATCCACCACATACTAACAGTGTTTACAAGCCAAGGTAACACAAACACACACACACACACACACGCCTTCAACATCGAATATATTCCTTTCGTCTATGGGAAGGGATAAGAAAATGCAAAAAATCAAGTGGCGAAAAGATATCAAGGGTCAATCAAGCTGGACAAAATTTGTGCAAAACGCGTGTCGCTCTCCTCTATTAAACCGAAATGCCGATGACCTTCAAGCATGATTCGAAAGGACTGGGGAATGGCTGTTGGGCTTCCATGAGTGATGACGTCAAAGGGTCAACGATTATAGGTCAAATGCCACTGAAGTCGGTTGCTATTTTGCCAAAGTCATCACTCTCTGACATAGGAGACTTTTAAGGTCTAGTTCAAACTACTTAGCGTAGAACGCATACTGCTTTTGTACAAGGTCAATGGAGGTCAATAGTCAAACTTGATCAGGTTTTATGCGTCAGGAAATCTCTCAAATCGTAAGACCGCTCATTTCAAACTCTGTAGGTGCATATATGGGCACACGCTATCATGCTTGCGTGACGTATGGCACACTGTAAAGGTATATATGTCAAAGTTTACAAATGCCAAACTGTTCTTTTGGGTATTATGCATAATGTCAACATTCCAAAAATGGCTGAAAGTGTCATACCGGTGTACTAGAAACAATTCTCTATATTGTTTAGGTCGTATAAATTATCGTAAAATGTCAAAGGTCATGGGGACTATGGAGTTCAATCTGATGTTTCATAAGCTCGCAAACGCATGGTTACACATTGAATCCCGGTGGTTTTATAGTTCGGTATGGTACAATGTATCTATGTAAGTGATTACATCAGATGGTCAAAGGTCATTTAACTAAATTTGGATTAGGATCTGCCACTGCTTGTTATTAGGTTACTTCATTATTTCAATGTTATTATTAGATGAAAGACTGCTTGGATGTCTTCAATGCTGGTTTTACTACCAATGGCATCTACACCATCAAGCCAACTAACTGGACTGGGGCGTCATTTGATGTCTTCTGTAACATGACTGACGGAGGAGGATGGACGGTAAGTCTAGTATGACATCCTTTGGTATAGACGATGTATTGTACATGTATAATATGACTGACTGAGGAGGAGGATGGACGGTAAGTCTATTATGCCATCCTATAGTATAGACGATATATTGTATATGTATAATATGACTGACGGAGGAGGATGGACGGTAAGTCTAGTATGACATCCTATAGTATAGACGATATATTGTATATGTATAATATGACTGACGGAGGAGGATGGACGGTAAGTCTAGTATGGCATCCTATAGTATAGACGATATATAGTATATGTATATAAAATGACTGACAGAGGAGGATGGACGGCAAGTCTAGGTATGACATCCTATAGTGTAGACGATATATTGTATATGTATAATATGACTGACGGAGGAGGATGGACGGTAAGTCTAGTATGACATTCTATAGTATAGACGATATATTGTATATGTATAATATGACAGACGGAGGAGGATGGACGGTAAGTCTAGTTATGACATCCTACAGTGTATACGATGTATTGTATATGTATAATATGACTAACGGAGGTGATGGACGTTAAGTCTAGTACGAAAATAAAATAAATGTAAGCCTAGATATAAATGGATGAATGGATGGATGGATGCATTGATTAATAGATTGATGAATTAATGGATGCGTCGCTGGATGGATAAAAGAATGAATGAGAGCATTAATGGATGAATGATTGACTGAATGAATGACTGATTGAACAAATGTCTAGGAAGGCCGTTACATCCTGCTGCTGTCAATGTACCCTGTGTTGGTATCTTAATATCAGGTTTATATTCGTCTTTGGTTTGTCAATAAATTGAAGCCCATTTCAGATGGGAAAGCCTTGAATTGCTCAGATTGGATATAATTCCCACTTTACGACTTAAGCCGTCCAAAAATAGAATCTACAACCTCTCAGATGATAGGTTTTTATAACTTCCGACCTGCCGCACTTCGTTCACTATAGAAGATTGCGTTCACTAACTCCCTTTATTGTGTTATATAATTATCGTCAGAACATTTTATTACTGAATTAGGTGATACTAAGTTTGGACAAATATTATTGATTTTTTCATCTAAATATTCTTAATTCTGTCTGAAAAATGCAGTCATTGATACTTGTACGAATTAGTACCTAAAGATATACAAATGTATTTATTTCCTTCTATCATTGAAAAGGTATTCCAACGTCGCGTTAATGGTTCTGTTGACTTTTATCGTAACTGGACCAGCTATAAAGAAGGCTTTGGCGACCCCCGTCATGAGTTTTGGTTAGGTAATGATAAACTGTCCCACCTCACCAATCAAGGTGACTATGAAATCCGGATTGACATGGTGAACAAATTTGGAAACCCCTACTACGCTAAATACGACTTATTCCGCGTCAACGATGAAAGTGATAACTACACGCTGTCTAAGCTGGGAGCTTACAATGGAACTGCAGGTTGGTATTGCAGCATTAAAGCAAATCTTTGAGAGTTGTCACTTGTCTCTAATTTTGCCAAATCCTCAAATTGTTCAAAAATAGATTGCAATTGGTAATATTGCTATCAAACATCCATCGAGTAAGGGGGATGGAGGGAGGGAGGAGGGGGGGGGGGAGAAGGTAGATGTCACCCTTGCGATTGTTCTACTCATCTCGACACGTCTCTTATGGTTATTTACTGTTCTGGTCTATATTTACTTGACTTGCGTTGCATTACTCACCATCAGTTTAGTAGGCTGCATACTCCACTGTTAAAGCTACTGGTTGATACGCACAACTAAGAGGTTTTTGAGCGTTGCCTCCTGTTTGTCCTCAACTTTGCCATATTCAAAACTTGTTCAAAAGTAGATAGCAGTTGCTGTTAGACATCCATCGTGAAATGGGAGCAGGGAGAATTATTAGTTAATAATTCACTAGTTGTGAGAAGCCAAATGGTTCTTAAGGTACCTTAAATATGTGGGACACAAACATTTCTGTGATTGGAATAATTAGTTAATAATTTACTAATAATGAGAAACCAAATAGGTGTTATGGTACAGTCAAAGTTGTGGGACATAACATTTCCTGAGATTGGAACTATTAGTTAATAATTTTTAATAATTAATAAGTTACCATATCTAATTAATAATCTGGTTGGTATAATAGTGACAAATGCTGCAAATAGAAGAGTTACTAAATAATGATGTTAACAAAAATGATGACATGAACTTTAATAACACCCATTCGAGTTTAATTTCAGTTTGAGCGTGGAGAAGTAAAATTGCTAGTCCAGTTAATTGTAGTGAAAACGAATTACACCGTCAGATACGCACGACCTATACAAGTATAAAGCTCACTCGGTATTGCTTACTCAAGTACAATCCTATTTTATCTGAGAGATAATGAGAAAGATATGGAGATATAGGAAGGGGGATGGGTGAAGAGGGGGGGGGGGGGGGGAACACTGTACGTTTAGAAAGTTTATTTCACTTTAATCAAATCAAGATCGCCATGATACGTCACGTGCATCGTCGTCAACTTGATTCTCAAAGTTGGGAGAGAGAGAGAGAGGAAGGGAAGGGGAAGGGGAAGGGGAAGGGGGGGGGGTTGTAATTGGTGACGTAGGACTCTGTTAAAAAGTGGGCGGAGGGAGGGACAGATAAGTAGCGTGGTTTTGAGATCTTTCCGAGGAGAATGTTGTGGCTCAATGGGTCAATGAAAACTGCAATTATTTTATTTGAAAAATTTGACTCTTTTATCCCGAAATTTCGAATCTTTTCTGGAAATTATTACAGGGGCTATTAATTGAAATTGTGAGACTTTCAAAATCTTTTTACACCAACTTATTATTTTTTAAGCCAGTGAGTGTAGTGGTGGTGGTGGGGGGGGGGTCATTGTTTGCATGAGTATGAAAGGTTTGATGAAACACTTAAGCGACACTAATCGAGAGCGGAAAGGTTCTTTGAGCAACCCTTCATTAAGGGCTCCAAACCACAAAAGAATAAATAAATAATAACTAAATTTCTTAGTGTCCCCGACTTCAAGTGTTTACGTGGCGGTGCAGGGGTGTGGGGGTGCGGGGGGGGGGAGATGCCGTCTCCAATTATTGGAGTGATAAGGCGAATGACGAAAAGGCTGTTCGTGTTAGAGATTGCAAAATCTAAATAGAATTGAAGATGGAAATACTTTCTTCACAATAACAAGTTTGGATTAAAAGTTCAAAATGATTGAAAAGTTTATAAGACGGAAATATTCTTTCAATCTGTTTGAAATTAGTGACGAATCTAATTAAAATATTTAAAGGCAATTAAAATAACCTTTAATGATTAGTAAAATACCTACAAGTAACTACCAAGATATAACAAGAGCATCAATGACGCAGTATCTCAATACTGGAAGTTCTAATTTCGATTCCTAATTTCATATCTTTGCTCTGTGTCTACAGTTATCAATATCAATCATGGTGCAACAAATATAAAACTTGCATTTACGCTACTTTGCCACGAATAGTCTCTGCAGGTTACACTTCATCCTGCGAGTGTTGCCTTTAGCGCTCATTGCCTGTTTGTCGAGAGAACGGAGTTGCAAGGTTGAGTAATGTCATAGAATATTTAAGAATTTGTTTTTTATGTGGTATCCTTCATCTTGGGTCAGTCGCTGTTGGACTTTTTGGTCATATAGTTTATGATGTATCAGGTTCCTAGACATCAATCAGCTTATCTTCGTGATGAATTGAAAAGTATTTTTGGATACGTGAAATGTACATCTTATGTAGGAACTTCTTGTTAATTTTTCTTCACACTGGTGAATATATGAATGTGCGATTTAGAACAAAAGAATATAACAGGAATGTGTTTTTTCAAGGTTTATCAAAGTTTATTTAATCAAGGCAATGAATAGAATGGCGTGAAAAGTACTGAATTAAATTAAGAAGTCCAAAAAGTTACTTTATCCCAAGTGCCCACATAGGAGAATCCAACCCGCAGATGCAGAAAGAGTCCTGAAAATGAAAGAAAACAAAAATAAATGTTAACAGAACGTTGGATAATAGGAGACAATATATAAAGTCACAATGACTTCACATCGCTTTTAAATGCAACAAGCCCATATTACATAACACATTGAAGTGGAACTTGTAAATGCATTTTCTCTCTGAAAATGACAGAAACATACAGCATTACAGGGTGAAGAACTTCGAAACAAAGTGAAATAGGCACATGCACAACCCAAAAAAAAATTAACTGCAATATGAATTCACACACAAAAGAATACTACCAAAATGCGTTGCAAACACTGTACGAAAATTCAGTGCACACTTATCCTTTGCCTTATCCTTTGGACAAAGTAGAGAACCAATGTTCACTTGTCACTGACTCGACCAACCTGTAATGTAGCCTACAGTGACTTTTTCCAGAATTACCAGGTGGGCCTATGTATCTAGTACACCGGATAAAATCACACAAGGGTAAAACTACTTAGTACTAACCAGAGCCGACCAAGGCAGTACCTTTTTTAATATAAGCTTATTTAATTTTCAAGTACTATTATATGTACTGGGCATGAAGGTATTGCCAGTGCTGACAACCACCAGTGGCAGAAGTCAGTAGTAAACTATATACCAGCATAGGCTTAGTATTGTGTAGTTGTACTAGCACTACCCTACTTTGAACTGCTCAAGTCCTCCAAAATGCAAGGCAACGACATTGTATTCGTAAACAATGTCTTGAAAGCTAACATGTAACATCATAATTCATAAACACACGGTCCCGTAATATGAATACACTGCACTATAGAATACTTAAAACTATAACCCTAGGCTACACACTATGGTAATGTGCATATACATGTACATATGCTATTAACCACGATAGGATACGTTGATGCCGGTGAACAAGAGCAACCTTAAAATGTCACTTTAATTCAACCCAGAATGCTGGAACAACTCCGAATTTAGCCTCAAATCATTGTTTAAATTGTTTTATACCATCGACCGGACGATGGAGGTGGTACCTTCTTGAAAACGGAAAATGTGCAATTCGAAAGATGAAAGGTTTTTACTTACGTTTCGTTTTTATTTTTCAAGCCGAGGCAAAGAAATTTCTGAATTTCATCTACATTGTGAGTCCGACATCGTAGCAAACAGATATTTAATGAATATTCAACTTCTTTTCTTCAAAGTTTTGCTTGAAGCAATTCGATTGCTGCTTTATGAATATGTATTAAAACGGATTTTCAGACGATATCCAAGCTGCAGTGTACTAAAATATAGTGATGGGCTAAGCTCCCACAATGCATTTCACCGCTTTTGCCAAGTGTTTAATAATTGCGAAACAAGTTTCGGAGCGTGTGCAAAAAAGGCCTGCAACAACTGTGTTTCAGCCCGATTTGGCCCGATTTGGACATAAATCGGTGAAAAAGTCATAGAATGAGATAAAATTCTCGAATAAAAAATAGTAACTTTTGTTGGCCTATATGATATATGCTTGCTCTGGAAATTCCAGAGAAAAAGAATTTTGTACGAAGACGCTGAAACTTTTTTAAGAGAAGAGAGAGAGTCCCACTTACTGTTACAATATCTCTATACATGTAATGTATTGAGATAAAAAGAGAACGAAGAAATACATAAACGATGACTAGGAAGTAGCTAAAGTTGAACTAATCGAAGGTCAAGATTGTAACGGTCGTCAGGAAATCGTAACATTGAAAATGAAAATAAATAAAAATCCTTCAATCTATGAATGTCAGAGAAGTACATACTGATAATGTGATTCTTTATTTTTGTCATTCACAGATAACAACACAAAACTTGATTTGCAAGGTTTGGAATATCACCGTAACCGGGCTTTTAGTACCTACGACAGAGATAATGACGGTCACGATGGCGTGGGATGCGCAGTGACGTATCACGGTGCGTGGTGGTATGACCACTGCCACTACTCTAACCTTAATGGTGATTATCATGCTGTCGATGATAATCCTAATCCAAATCAACGTGGTGTTAGTATATCCTGGTTGTTTCTACCAGGATACTATCACAACATCAAATACACTGAGATGAAGATCCGTCCTGTCTAGATTCAGGAATAAGTAATCCACAGATGCAACACAAGGATTGTGTATAGACTCACAGAGTAAGAGTCTGACGAAATAATACTATCTGTAATTGACTACATTTTTCAATTCTGAAGGATATTCATTACCAGGATTCGCTTTCTCTGCAATATTAATTCTCTGTGGAAGTAAGATTGGAAGATAACTCCTTTATTGTGATAATAACATGTCGTTGGTATGTAACATCTAAAATTGTTCAATTATTATTAATTTGTGTTCACTGGTCATTGTATCGAGGTGTGGTGGGGGTAGGAGTTTGAATGGGGATGGGGGTGTAGTTGTATTGTGAAAAGATGAAGTTTAATGACACAATTGCTCAAAAATTTAAATTTACTGGACAGGTTATTAGTGCTGTATATACCACATCATTATATTAGCATTATATTAACACATGTATAGGTATCCACAAAGCCACCAGACCTTAATTGCAAATGGGAGATTGATGCTGTACTCCATGGAGCTAACTCTGACGAAATAACTGATAACAAAGTTTAAACTTTCTTTTCAAGAGGAACTATATGTGAGTAGCTGTTAAAATTTAGTCATGACCAGAGGCGGACTTGGGCATAAATTGCTGCCGGCTCAGAGACCCACCCAACCAGCGTCACTCAAACCTCGCCTCTCATTTTGCTCATTTTTTTTGGAGGAAGATTGAAAAGAGGATAGAAAAGTAATCCTCAATAGGAATACGTATTAGAGATGAACTTTTCTCTCTAATGTTTATCACACAAGTTGTCGATAGAGGTAAAAATGGGGGGGGGGGGGCTAGGGATATTAGGATTGTGTTTGTTACAACTAAGGGACCGGACATCATTCTTCGCAGATAATTTTGAAGAAATAATAATAATTTTTTCACACACTTATTTCTTCTTGTACTCATGCTATCCTATACACCGAAATTTGAGTGACACAATTCGAAATTGTGAAAACAAAATATATGTAAACTACTTAATATCTGTATTTTGTTTTCATTTCTGTCTCTTTTCCATGGATATGACCTTAAAAAAAATATAAAAAAATTCACATAGAAAAAGGTTAAAGAAAGGATTCTTTTTCCAGGATTTTTACATTGTCACTCTTTTCCATGACTTTTGCATGCCTGGAAATTGGTTTTGAAATTTTCACGACTCTTCCATGTATCTTTCTCATGACTGTGGGAACTCCGTTATGAATGTCTGCTAAAGGCTATCATTTCCACCTTCTTACGCAAAGCTGGGTCATGTAATATTTGGTAGGGTGAAGAAGAGAATACAAACACAGAAAATGAAAACGTTTAGTGGTTTTGATGCCTAAATATATTCATAGTGTGGTAATCCATGTACATGTTAATATTCATGTACTTGTGCTCCATAAATATTAATGAGGTAAAAATTGTTGTTTTGAAAGTACATGTAGATACTATGTAGTTACAGCATCATGCCGAGTATAAACTAAACTGAACATACGGTTGCAGCAAAATTCATGAAGTAAAAATTGTTGTTGCAAGGAACATGTACTTGTCATGTAGTTACATCACCATACCAAGTATGAACTACATCAGAGTTGAAGAGATATTGACATTTGAAGAATTTTATGGTAAGACCCGCCTTCTCATTAATATTCTTGAGATGGGAACCAGAAACAATATGGCACATCTACTCATCCTACAGTAGGTCATCTACCTATCAAGTTTGACATTGATTCAACTTGTGTTTGTTGAGATATGCTGTTTTTTTAAGATTTCCCATTAAACCCCATCCACTCATGAATATTAATGAGAGTAGTGTATAGACCCAATATAGGACGTCAAGTGGGACCCGATATAGGACGTATTGTCATGTGGGACCCCATATAGGAAACTTTAGCATTTGTGACCTATGATAGGACATAGGTTGACCCTTAGACAAGTTGGACATGTGTGAGTAAAACACAAGGTCAAAATGAGAACAAAAGCGATGTGTTGTACAGTTTTTTTTTATTCGAGAGCAACACGGCATCACATCAACCAAGAAAATAACATCAACCAAGAAAATATGGGTGCTTAAGTCATACATGTAAAACAAAAATGATATCGATAGTACATCACTACTTTGGTTATCGTTTTACCATAACGGTGAGGAGACTAGGGGTAGCTATTGTACGCAAAACCTGTGTACCGCTGGCTATATGTTACAGTGTAAAAACATCAAAGCATGTGAATAGTACACGTATTGAACAAAAGGATAAGTCAATAGTGGCTTTAGTGACAATAACAATAGCGACTCGTCCGTTAGGTAGGATATGTTATCGATCAATTTCTGTTTGAGGCAAACAAATACTAGCCCCTAAGATCATTGTCCGTTTGCTATATTCGCGCTCAGTAGACAATGAAACTCAATGTTCTCCTTTGGGGTCTTAACCTATCCTTTAGGATTTTGCGCGGTAATGTAGCGGGAGACGGATTTCCAAACAATTTTAGTACACAATGATATACAAACACACTAGCTACATATGAGAAAAACACTGTATTAAATATTGAAAGGTATCCACCATTTGATATGCATGCAGCACTTTTAGAATACGAAACCTCTTTTGTCATTTTCAAAGGAAATGAAACTTTACTAATAAACATTTCATGAAACGTCCTTTGGGAAACGACAGTTACAAAAACCTTAGTTAAATAAAACTTTAATTGCAAAGATAACACTTTTTAACCAAATGAAAAGTAAATTTTTAGCTAGCATATTTTATTAAATGAATTTAATTTGGCTATAAGAGAACGTAAAATACAAAGTAAGTGTTTTAATAAATAATGTAAAAGTTGTAATAAAACTAAACTTGAGTGACAACAAGCGATTTCATGATTTCCAAACTTGTCTTCATTACAAAACAATTCATAAAAATCACCTTCGAACATGCCTCGCATACTTAACTTTATTCATAAATGTGAAATAGTGTATCAAACATTTAAAGTAAACGAACTAAAATTATTTTAGTCAATTAGAAAAACTTTTCCTAAACGTTTCACTTGATCTGAAACTAAAAAACGTTAGCACCGAACAGTTCATGAAACGTCACTTTGTAATTGAATCAAATAAAAAAGATAAAAGATGCAACATTTCATAAAATGTATGTCAATTGTAGAAAACATTTCATTTAAATCAAATTTTTTAAATTTTTCATCCCAAACATTGTAAAGTTAAGAAGAATAAAATTCATCGTAATGTAAAAGTCAAAATAGATTTTTCCTAAAAGTTTCACTTGATCTGAAACCAAAAATCGTTAGCACCGAACAGTTCATGAAACGTCACTTTGTAAATAATAAAATAAAAAAGATAAAAGATGCAACATTTCATAAAATGTATGTCAAGTGTAGAAAACATTTCATTTAAAATAATTTTTTTAATTTTTGATCCCAAAACATTGTAAAGTTAAGAAGATTAAAATTCATCGCAATGTAAAAGTTAAAATAGAAACATTCTTTTAACAAACTAACCAATGAAAATGTTAATTTAGTCATTCTTTCGAAAACAAACGGTGCATAGATAGTTTTATATATTAAAGGAAAAATAAAGTTACACGTGAAAGGTTTACAACCATTTGAATGCTTTACAACAACACTTTTTTTAACCATTCACATATTTTTAAACTCAAAACACGTTTGCAATTAACAGTTTACCCTTATTTGTAAATAAAAATTTACAATAAAGATTTTAGCTGCAACATTTAACAAATATCATCATATGAACAGACATGAAGAAAGCTCTTCGTTTATGATAAATTTTGGATCACAAACATTGTACAAGTTAAATAAAAATAAATAAAAAATCATTGAGATAAACACGTTCGATAACTTGTGAACTATCCATTTGAAAATGGTAACCATAACATTCATTTTCTATCCAACGCTTAACTTCAACCAGACAAGATCGAAAAGAGTTCGGAGAGAGAACCTGGTGTCACTGTTCCAAACGTTTTACTGCAGAAATTTTAATCGTTGTTTCACGTGCCTGTTCACATTAAAATGTTTCATGTAATCCGAGTAAAAGGAAAGAAGCACCAAACGCGGTTGCCACGATGCAGCAAGTTCTCAAAATGTAGTTCCGTTGAGAGTATCATGTTAGTATCTCTCAGCTTTATTATCCACCAGTAAAGCGCAGACATGCTGACCACGCAATCAAACATGCATCGTTCACGAGCGCGATCCAACAAGGTATCAAAATCAGACCACGAATGCCATCAATGAAAATGTAGACCACCGCGGGACCAGCGTTCAAGAACCTGCAAAGTCATTTCGAAGTCCTTCAAACATTGTGGTAACTATAGGTAACCGAAGACAAATGTGTCGTTTAAAGTTGCTCCTCTGAAATCATAACATGACTATGTACCCATCAGGACACGCACGACCTTCACTCGAACGAAGAACTAGTCCAAATGACAGAGCTTGGCATCAGGTGGCCTTAAATGTAACCTAATGAGTGGGACCATATTTTGGCAAATGATGTCATAGATCAATTTTAGGGATGACATAATCAGTTGCATAAGTACATCGTACGAGTGAGTACTGCGCATGTGTGAAGAGTCGGTGCGTACATGATTTGGCGGTATTTTTGAAACTAGCCATTCCTATACTTACACTGTGGCGTACACACTAAACGCTATTAACATTTGGAACCCCATATAAGACGATGTCTCTGTGGAGATCACGTCATTTGAGCTATAGCCTCGAAGATGGCTAGCAAGAGCATAAAGCGTCTTTTGTTTTCAAGGTTTTGACACACCAACGCAAATTGTAAATCACCCGGTGGCCTGCATTTGTATTCCACCGTTGGGTATTTGAGGCATGTGGAGGAGGAGAAGGAGCCTGAAGGAGCAGAGGATAACGGAAAAAGAATAGAATGTCTTCATAGAGATACTGGCCGAAATGTTCCCGGAAACCCACCATGGTAGATGAGGACATTAGGAGGACGAAGAAACCACCGAAGACCGTGTCAGACTAAAGCTGATCAGTACTTTTTATTTTTTAACCGACTCTACAAAGGGTTATCAAATATTCCAGAAAGAGCAGACTCAACACTCTCCTTAAACATGCATTGTGTCGTCTCATTTATTTCTAACGTATGTATAGGCTTAACTATAGTGATAGGCTATTTTGGCATTGGTGTACTTTAAGAGTTTGGTTGATTAAATACGTTTAGGCTAGTTCAGTTATATATTCTTCTATCATGTAAAGGCTCCAATACTTTACAACATAGGCCTATATA
>KN884163.1:63317-75278 GCA_000934455.1 Apostichopus parvimensis
CTGAATGGCTTCACGCACCCTTCTGGCACTATGGCCCCTAGCAGTAAGGTGTTTTTCCAAAGCATCTGTATGGCGAATGAAAGAGGAATTGTTAGAGCAAATGCGACGAAGACGAAGTGCTTGACTGTAGGCAATTCCAGACTTGCAGTGACGGGGATGGCAGCTTGAAGAATGGAGATACTGGTGTATGTCTGTGGGCTTGGTGTATAAGTCTGTAGAGAGAGAACCGTGTTCCTTGCGAACAGTCACATCTAGAAAGTTAACCTGTTGGTGAGATTACTCAGAGGTGAATTTGATGGTGCTGTGGAAAGAATAGATGTGATTGATGAAGGTGAGCAGGCTATCCTCATCACTGGTCCAAATGAAGAAGATGTCATCAATGTAGCGCCACCAGATAAGGGGACGGCAGGGAGCTGTGCTGAGCATACGTTCTTCAAGGCTAGACATAAACAGGCAAGCAAAGGAAGGAGCCATCCTGGTTCCCATGGCAGTCCCGTGTCTTTGAAGGTAATGCTTGTCCATGAACGTGAAGTTGTTTTTGGTGAGAGCCTGTTGCATGAGAACTTTGATGTCAGAGATGGGTGGACAAAGGTGGACCTTCTTAGACAGGGCTGCACACGTGGCTGCGATACCTTCAACATGAGGGATGTTAGTGTAAAGAGAAGTGACGTCGAAAGTACCGATGATGGCTGTACTGGGGATTTGGTTCTTGATATCTTCAAGTTTCCTGAGGAAATCTGGAGTGTCATGGATATAAGAATTAATCTGAGGAACAAGAGGTTTGATGAAGTGGTCCACAAACAAGGATATCTTCTTGGTGGGAGACCCATTGCCTGAGATGATAGGCTTACCAGGGTTACCAGGCTTGTGAATTTTGGGCATGAGATAAAACCTGGCTGCCTTACAGTCTGTGGGAGAAAGGAAAGAAACAGCCTTCTTAGAGATCTGGTTCCGCTGGTACATATCAGTGATGGTCTGTTTTATCTGCTGGGAGAAAATAACTGTGGGATCAGCAAAAAACCTGTACCGTGGATTCATACGATATTACTGTGCCAAAACCTGTATCGTGGATTTATATGATATTTTTGCGCTGGAACCTAGACAGTTGATTATTACAATATATTTTGTGTACCGTGGCTGATTACGATATTTTTGTGTTGGATCTTTTACTAGTGATTCGGAATTCAGAGGGAACCATGTGAGGGGGGGGGGTAAGTCAGTTCAAATTTGTTGTCATAGTCAAAGGATTCTTTTTGTTACGTAGTTTCCCTCAATGCCCTCAAATTTATAGATTCATAAATACTTTGTGAACCTCTGGTAAATGTACCTTGTATGCAAAGCTTAGACGCATCAGATACAAAAAACAGCTATTGAAACAGTGCATAGTGGTTTGTGATAAAAGTCGCGAAAGCTATAGACCGGTATCATTTCGGTTTCAGACATTAGAGAATGAACACCTCGGGGTTAGCCAAGCATTGGCAATTACATAGGAGTCGTAGATGGGGGAGACCTTACTTGTTCAATCAGTACACTGGTGAATCAAGATGGATAGAAGATATGCCAACGACTCGCCCGACAGTAGACAATACCAATGTAACGGTGTCGCCTGATCATGAGGAGACCGATCAGTCGGTCAATCAAAATCAGCAGAGTGGCTCGTCCACGGAAGATATGACCATGATTGGTGGTGCTTCAGCACAAATAGTGGAGGCTGCTGACAGACACAGCAATGAAGCAGACCCAGTGAATGCCGAGGATTGCTAGTTCATTCAGAGCAGGAATACCAGGCGCATCCGTCGCTTCTATGCCGATGCAAGTGAATTTGTCGTGATCTTCAAGAAAAAAGCGGTCGAAACGTTTCTTCAACAACAAAGGACCATCTTAACAGCCTTCTATGACATCATCGATAGCTCGATCCGTAACATTATGGACACATTTCAAGCTGGTGACCTCGTCGGGATGGAATTCGATCATGTCAATTTACACAAGACTATCTTTGTACCACTGATGCGCAGAGACCAAATTGATGCTGATCGTATCCTGAGTATTTTGGAACGCATTCTACAATCAAACGATGCCTTCACACTGGATGATACACTACGTGTTAAACTAATTCATGTGAAAGAAACCAAAGGTGGACAACCCTCCCCGCTTACACTTTCAGAATGGCGACGGAAAAAGAAGAGTATCGTTAGGATTCGTAATACTGATGATGAAATGTGTCTCGCGCGGGCAATCGTTACAGCTATGTCTCACAGTACCAAACAGCAAAACAATAAAAATGATTGGGTACACATTAGAAAGCTGGGCAAAGCAAACCAAGTTAGCCAAGCAATTGCATCTGCGAGCCGGGATTCCTATCGGATCTTGTGGTTTAGATGCGATACCACAGTTTGAAACCGTTCTGCGTGATTATCGCATCATCGTTCTGACAACCGGACATCAGAATCCCATTTTGTATGCCGGTCAAAACGTTCACGGTAAACCGATTTTCCTCTATTACCAGCACCAACATTTTGATACCATCGTTAGCATCACCGGGTTTTTGAATAGGAAACACTTTTGTTTAAAGTGCTTGAAAACCTACACGCATCGCAAAAAGCATGCGTGCACAAAACGTTGTATAGCCTGTAAGACAGAAGGTACCGATTGTGCATCAGATGGTTACAGATGGTATTGTCAGTCGTGTCACCATACCTTCAAAAACGAAACATGCTTCAATAATCATTTAGCATGTCCAATCGGAAAGCGTGGTCGTCCGGAGAACAGTACCTGCATATCGTACAAACGTTGCGGGTCGTGTTTCCGTAGCTACAATCCTCGTGAAACGCACGAATGTGGTATTGAGTATTGTTCAAAGTGTAAAAAGAGGCAACCGTGTGATCACTTATGTTACATGCAACCTTTGTCAAACGATGACGTGGATGGCACCAAAGAGGACGACGACCAGAAAAACGATGATCTGAAAAGGATGATCTTGTTTGATTTTGAGTCTCTCCCTTGAACCCGATGGACAAAACGTACCAAATTTTTGCGTGGCGCAAACCGTGTGCGACCAGTGTTTGACAGAAGAAGATATTAACATCCCATGTGATCAATTTGGTCTCAAGCGACAGTGGACATTCCGTAGTGTAGAGGCATTTTGTCATTGGGCCTGTCAGCAACCCTATGCGCTTTTTATTGCCCACAATCTGAAAGGTTACAATTGGCAATTCATTCTTGATCACATGAGTAAGGATGGTTTGCCACCTTCTCAACTCATAACCATGGGTACAAAAATTGCTTATATGGATTTGAATTGCTTAGAACGTCACGCAATAAGAAGAGAGAGACCATCAAATTTAAAGATTCTTATAACTTTATACCCATGGCCTTAAGTCGTTTCTCTAAAACATTCGGCTTGGATGAAACTAAAGGATACTTCCCCTATCTCTTCAACACGAGTGTTCACGAAACATACGAGGGACCTTGGCCAGCAGCTCACTACTATCATCCTGAAGTCATGTCGGCTGCCAAACAGAAAGAGTTCTACGCTTGGTACGAGACGCAAAAGCACGGCACCTTCAACATGACGGAAGAAATGGAGAAATATTGTATTGATGAAGTCAATCTGTTGAGAAAGGGTTGTCTCAGGTTTCGTGGTGATTTCCTGGCTATGAACCAAATGGATCAATTTGTCAATGCCATGACAATAGCGCAAGCCTGTCAACAAGTGTTCCGACGTAAATTTTTAAAGGAGAATACCATCACGCTCGTGCCGTATCTTGGTTACTGACGTATGGACACACATTCCAAGAAAGCCACGCAATGGTTGGCCTGGCAAGGACATGTGGCAGGTGTACGCATTCAACACGCACGTAACGGCGGGGAAGCCACTGTCAAATGTTGGAGAGACGACGTTGCGGTTCCAAGAGAGTATAAAGTCGACGGGTTCCAGAACGATACGGTCTATGAATCCCACGGCTGTGTGTGGCATGGATGTCCCCGATGTTATCCGGACAGAACAAAACAAGTGCCCGGATCGTCACTCACGATGGCGGATGCCTTCATCAAGACACAGACCAAGATGAATCACTTGCGCAAACAGTTCAAGAATGTCGTCAAAATGTGGGAATGTGACTTTGACCGGCTTTTGAAAACCGATGCCATCATGCAAGCATTCGTCAACACCCTGACCTTTCGAGAACCACTTCACCCTCGAAGGGCATTTGTCGGTGGTAGAACTAATGCGACAGTTTTGCGTTACGATGCAAAGGAAGGGGAAAAGATCAAATATATCGACGTGTGCTCGCTCTATCCGTTTGTCAACAAGTTTGGGATATTTCCTATCGGTCATCCTACGATTGTGACGAAAAATTTTGATGGCTGGGAGACGTATAACGGTTTGATGTATTGTCGAGTGGTACCTCCCAGAAAACTATACCACCCAGTGCTTCCTTATCGAACCGGGCATAAATTACTCCTTCCCCTTTGTCAAAAGTGTGCCGATGAAAAACAGCAATCTTCGTGTCACCATGACGACAATGACAGAGCTTTGGAAGGGACTTGGGTGACACTGGAATTGGAAAAAGCGGTGGAGAAGGGCTATCGTATTGTAGAGATATTTGAGGTATGGTACTTTGATGAGTTTGCTCAATACGATACCGAAAAGAAGGAAGGTGGCCTATTTGCAGATTACATCAATACATTCTTGAAGATGAAACAAGAAGCCGATGGTTGGCCAACCTCCTGTGCCACAGAAACTAAACGGAGAGAGTACGTTGAGGCTTACGCTGCGAGAGAAGGCGTTCGACTAGAACATGTCGAGAAGAATGAAGGACGTCGGTGTCTCGCAAAGCTGATGCTTAATTCGTTTTGGGGAAAGTTCGGCCAACGTGATAATTTACCACGTAAAGAAATTTGCAACGATATTTCCCTTCTGATGACACTCGTTAGAGATACCTCTAAAGAGGTGACCATCAACAGGATCACCGAAGATTACATAGAATTGACGTGGACGGATAAAGAAACTTTCGTCGAGACAGGTAGCAACAAAAATATTTGTATTGCTGCCTATACCACAGCTCAAGCACGATTGAAGTTATACCACTACCTGGAACGCCTTGACGAGAGAGTACTTTATTTTGACACCGATTCCATTATTTACGTATCTCGCGAAGGACTCTATGATCCAACGATCAGATCATTTCTTGGCGATATGACAGATGAGCTGGCGAAACCATTTGGAGAAGGGAGTTACATTACCAGATTTGTGTCTGGCGGCCCAAAGAACTATGCTTACGAAGTGTATAGCACAAAAACGAAACAAAAAACAACCCATTGCAAAGTGAGGGGTATTACCTTAACACCGGATGCGGCAAGGAAGGTCAACTTTGAGACCATGTCTAAACTCTTGGATCATATCACCAACGGTACGTCGAAGGAAGAGGAGAAAATTACCATCATTAAAGAGCATGACATTGTCAGGAAGGGCATCGGTAAAGTCTACACCGCCGCCACAAAGAAAACATATCGTATTATTTACGATTAAAGAGTGATTCAACCCGACTTTAACACCCTACCATACGGATATATTGAAGTCTGAAACATTACAAATAAGACGGGGTGTCCAGAGCTTGACACATTTGCCAGTGAGATGTCGGAGGAGACACTTGATGTCCGATTCAAGCATCCATTCACATGTCTCGTCGCAGGACCAACAGGTAGTGGTAAAACCGTTTGGTTATCCAGACTGCTGAAACATCGACAGACGCTGATTGATCAACCGCCAGAGAACATTGTTTGGTTTTACGGTGAATAACAGAAAGTGTACGACGAGATTCTCAAAGATTGTCCGAGCGTCAGATTTGTTGAAGATTTACCGGATCGATTTGATGACTACATCGATCGAAGCAACCAAATTTATTGATCATCGACGATCTTATGCACGAAACGGACGAAAGAATCGAACAACTGTTTACCAAAGGCAATCACCATAAAAATTTATCCATCATTCTCGTGCTTCAGAATTTGTTTCATCAGAGCAAACATACCAGAACGATCAGTCTCAACAGTCACTACATCGTGCTCTTTAAAAATCCTCGAGATGCTTCTGTGGTGCATCACTTTGCTAGACAACTTTTACCGGGCAGTACCAGATTCTTACATGAGGTTTACGAAGAGGCTACGTCACGTCCCAATGGTTACCTGGTGTTTGACTTTAAGCCAAATAGCGATGAACGCACTCGCTTCCGGACCAACGTTATGCCTGAAGAAGATGGAGATCGCATTACGGTGTATCTCCTCAAGCGCAAAAACCATCGACCTCGATGATCGGGTCTTGCGTGTACGATACGATCGTTCGTCGGCGATTACGGTTGATACCTGATATCGCACAGGATGGACTCACAGGAGGCATTTGTCTCATTGCCGAGTTTGTGGATCATCAAGACGATTATCGGAAACTCCTGAAGGAAGTCGTCTTGATTGATTTTCAACAATTGGAAGCGGCGTTCTCTCTCGACGAAAACGTGACCTTCACACACGTTGCCGTGTTCATCATGTATATGGTGGATATGCCCATTCTTCATGGTGAGATCATGATTAGACGGTTCCGTGGACGCCTCGTACCTTTCAGGTCATAAAACAACATATCAAACACGCTTCGTGCCAGTTGATCGTAGGACGGAGAGGATTCGGGATCAATTCCCCCTTTTAGAACGCTTAGCCCACTGTTCACCAGCGAAACGTTCAACTGTCTTGAAGAACATTGATCCAAAACTGTTGCTTACCTTCTGTAAATGTGCGTTGAACATCTTACACGGAAACGTGCCTTTGAATAACCAACAAGAAAAACGACTCAAGTGGCACAAGCATTGTCTTCGTCTACTTGCTGATCGCCAGGTTTCGAGAGGCAAAAAGAAGAAAGCGCTTCACCAACGAGGAAGTGGGGCATTTCTCCAGTCGATGTTAGAGGCCGTGCTACGTTTGCTATAAGATGGATTATGGAAGGAAAATGATTCTTGTGCCACAGGGAAGTACTGTCGGTAAATCCGATGAGACGGTGGAGACGTTGAAACACATTCAGCAGTTACTGGAAGAAAAAGCATCACCGGACACTCAACAATCTCGACGTCTCGATGATGTCATTAAAGCTATTTTATCACAGACGGATTTGACGGAAGGAGAGAAAGCCAAACACTATGCGCAAGCCATACAGAGACAGCTCCTGTTTCAGAGACAAGGCAGAGAAGATCAACCATCACGTGATGTACAGACCGTTGCAGACATACCACTATTCGAGACGATTATAGGAAGTGTCCCGAAAACATTTCAGGCAAAAGCAGAAAAGCTGGTTCGCTTCCTCACAGATCACCATATCAAGTGGTTACCCACCGGAGAATTAATTGGGACGGACAGTCATAGCATACCTAGTACTCATATCGTAGACTTGGTCAACGATCTCGTGCGACACAGGAAAACCGTGAAGCCAAACGGGCGGGAGGCAAGCATTAGCACGACAGCTGAGTGATACCAATATCCCTCGTGAACTCGTCGGTAATGAAGAGCGATGGCGTACTGAAGCAAATCCGTTGTCTCTGTGCCTGCTGCAGTGGTAAGATCGTCACCGATGTCGACGGACTCGCTAGCGACCATTCTTCACGATCTCTACTACGACGCTTCGCATCCCGCTGGTTACAGAGGCGTAAATGCCCTACTTCGTCACGCCAGGAAGCAAAGACCAAACACAAAGTTACAAGATGTCAAAGCATGGTTGAGGACACAGGACCCTTACACGTTACACAAACCGAGCCGAAAGCGTAACAGCCGCAATCGCATCTACGTCAAAGGGATTGATGATCAGTGGCAAGCCGATCTCGTTGACGTCAGACAGCTCTCTCGTCAAAATCGTGGTTTTAAATATCTACTGACGTGCATCGACATTTTCTCTAAATATGCATGGGTCATTCCTCTCAAGGATAAGACGGGTACATCTCTGAAAAGGGCCTTCCGGGATATTTTGAAAGATGGACATCAACCTCGAAAGTTACAAATTGATAAGGGATCCGAATTTGTTAACCGGCAGTTCAAGAACCTTTTGATCAAAAAAGAGATCCACCTCTTCGCCACACACAACGAGACAAAGGCAAGCGTCGTGGAAAGATTTAATAGGACCTTAAAGGAAAAAATGTGGAAGTACTTAACGGCAAACCATACGATGGCTTATCTTAATGTGCTACCGAAACTGGTGACCAGCTACAACAGTGCGCATCATCGCAGTATCGGCCGATCTCCCAACTCCGTGACCCTCAAAAATTAACTCGACGTGTGGCGCACATTGTATCCACGTCAGACTTCACAACAGCCACAGGTCTTTCGATTTGACGACGGTGATAAAGTACGACTGAGCATGACGGTCCGTCCATTCCGTAAAGGTTACTTACCTCGATGGACGGAAGAATTTTTTACGGTGAGCGCACGACTACCGAGACGTCCACCCGTATATTGCATCAAAGATTGGGATGGTGAGGTGATCCATGGTACGTTTTACGAAACGGAAATTCAACGTGTCGACAAACATGACAAGGACGTGTACAGAGTGAAGAGAGTGTTACGGCGTCGCAGAAAAAAAGACGGGAAGATGGAATATTTCGTCAAATGGACCGGTTATCCTTCAAAGTTCAATAGTTGGACGGATCAACTCATAAATTTGTAACATACTGGGGTTCAGCTTCACATCGACACCGACGTTGGAAGAAAACGGATTGATGCGGCATCATGGACAGTTTTTACGTCACACTACCTAGTAACAGTTCTCTGGATATTTATCCGGATAACTCATTGGCTCACTACTTCACGCAATTGAGCAAACCGTTAACTCTCCAAGGTGCTTGGGAAGTAGCACTATCCAGTATTTCTTACCCTCGCTCCTGGTATGATATCGAATCTCATCATGGTGCTTTTAAGTATCGCATGCGTCCAAACCAATCATTTACCAGTGTGACCTTCAAAGACTTTCGAACGAGTGAACAGCCACATCGCGACATCATGGACTGGTTCCGCGATGCGTGTCCCAATCTAACGTTCGATTTCCAACCAAAAACCGGTAAAATTACGGTTTCTACGGAAGTAAACGAGCCGTTTTTCGAAGTGGAAGCGACGGGAAGAGTGGCAACACTCATGGGATTCTATCATCCCGTCAGAGAAAGTGTCCCGTCTATCGGTGGTGATCGTGAATTCGAACTTGACGGTAACAGATATACCGGCGATCGCCCCATGAATCGAGATCCACTTCATGAACTATTTATTTATACTAACATCATCGAAAATCAATTGGTCGGTGATACCAGTGCACCGCTGTTAAAGACGGTGGCATCCAAAGGCCGCTTTCCACAGATGGTGACATTTAAATACGATAGACTGGAATACCATTCCGTCATCTCTAGTCTCATTTCCACGATCGAAATCGATATAAGAGACGAAACCGGAGAGCGAGTACCATTTCAAACTGGACGCGTCGTCTTGACGTTACATTTCCGCCAAAAAGGTTCCGTCTTATTGTGAAGCATCATGAGTCAAGGTCTTCCTGTGTTTCAAGCTCCCTACTACCAGCGTGGTCATGGACTTGGAGCTGTGTTAGGTATTCTTCGTGGAGCCATTCCGTTTCTGAAACCTGTTTTTAAATCTCTGGGTAAAAGTGCACTCAGAGCTGGTGTCAACGTGGTACTAGATGGCCAAAAAGTGGGTTCGTCATTGAAAAGAAGAACCGTCGAAGAAGTGAAACGACGTGTGAATCAGAAGGGCAGCGGTATGCGTAGATGAAGGATACCCATCAGGAGACCCCGTGCCATAGTCATTCACAGATCAAGAGGCAGGAAACCGAAAGCTATAAAACGACGAAAACTTGCGAAAAAAACTAATTTCGACTCGTGCCTTCAAGCGACAAAGACTTCATCGGGATAGTTTCAGTTAAGGCAACATGACGACCATTCATCCTCATTCGTGTGAGTGCAGCAAAAGTGAAATGGACATTTTTAGTGTCCCACCGACACAGATCGTCATCGATCGAGGTGCGTGGGAGAAAATCAACCCCATCGCCGGATTGTCTCAACCTTTTGAATTTGAGATTCCGGGCACCGGGGACCAATACCTCGATCTCGAAGAGACGCAACTTTTCGTCAGGTGTAAAATTACCAAATCCAACGGCGGTGCTCTCGTACATACTGGAGATCACGTGGACAGTGTCGGACCCGTCAATTATCCCCTCCATGCACTCTTTAAACAGGTCGATATTTCACTCAACGGTCAACAAATTTCGGATTCTTCGGCATGTTATCCGTACAGAGCATACATGGAAGCGTTACTCAACTATGGTCGTGAAGCCAAGACGAATCATCTGAGTACTGCCTTGTACCAGAAAGATACACCAGGACACATGTAAGACAGCAATGCGGTCAACGGCTCTAACCAAGGACTCAATACCAGAGCAAAGCATTTCAAAGATAGTGTAGAAGTGGAACTGATGGGTCGCCTACATTGTGACATTTTCCACATGGATCGATACTTAGTGAACGGTGTTACCATGAAGTTGAAATTAATCCCCAACAACGATGCGTTCGTGTTAATGACTACCAATGATGCCGCAGGATACAGAGTTCAGTTCACAGAAGTAGCCCTCTATATACGTAGAGTGACATCGAGTGCTACCATGCTACTTCAACATGCGAAAGTGTTGGCGAGTGGTACTACTGCTAAATACCCCGTCAACCGCGTACAAGTTCGGACCAAAGCCGTCCAGGCCGGCAGTACGAACGTCATATCCGATCACTTATGGTTAGGGCAGCTACCGAGACGACTCATCCTTGGGATCGTGAAAACAGCAGCATTCAACGGTCATTATGCTAAAAATCCATTCAACTTTCACCATTTCAAAGTCAACGAAGTCTCACTGCGCTACGCTGGACGTATCCTCCTTCAGAGGCATTGAAATTACGCTTTTACGAGGACGGATCTGCCAATCAAACGATAAGAGCCTATGACTCGCTTTTCACGGCTCTACACAAAAATAATTTAGATGAAGGGATAGACGTCACTCGCAACGACTACGAAAAAGGCTACACATTATATGCCTTCGATTTTACACCCGATCTCGCCGACGGTGCCCATTATACCCGTAAGGATGAAGGTACATTGGATCTGACGCTACGCTTTGACGAAGCCTTAACCGAGAGTGTTATGCTGATTCTGTATGCCGAGTTTGACAATCTTATCGAAATCGATCAGCACGGTAACGTTTCATTCGACTTTATTCGTTGAAAATGGACAGCACGACGCTGACGAAGATCCTCGAGAGAGATACGTTTACAGCACCTACATTCCGAGGTGTTTTTGCATCCGACAATTTGCCAACACGACTTCCTGAACCAGGCAACTGTTACGTGTTCAACACAGATCTATCGGCTTATAAGGGTCAACACTGGACGTGCTTGTTCGTGTCACGAGACTGCACCATCGTAGAATATTTCGATTCTTTTGGCCGACCACCCACGACGATACCAGGCATCGCATGGTTTCTTCGAAACGAAGTTGTTCGGTACAACACACGCCAGTTACAATCGCTGAGCTCTCATGTGTGTGGACATTACTGTTTGTATTATCTCTTACATCGGTGCCGTGGACAACGTATGGCGGATATCGTTGGAAGGTTTACCGATGACGTTCACCGTAATGACCAAGAAGTATATTATTTTATTAAACCATATCTTTAACAATTGATCATTTCAATGTTCACTATTTCATGTGTTTACCAAGTTGTTGTTCTAAACAAAATCATGCATGATTTTATGTGTTTACCATTTTTTTGTTTTGTTTTGTTGTACAAATATTACATACTTTAAAATAATAATGGTATTAAAATGTGCTAGTATCCGAAATGAATTTCGTCGGAACGGGTTTACCGACCGTCTCCTCACCGTTATGGTA
>KN884164.1:4111-28920 GCA_000934455.1 Apostichopus parvimensis
GAGGGAAGTAGGCCTAAGTGTTCTTGAGACCCGGCTTGGCTCTCGACGTTTGATACCGTATACCTCTACACTAAACAGATCTGAGTAGGGGAATAAGGGAGCAGGGAGGAGAGGGGGTAGGGAGGGGGCCGAGTGATGTAGGCCTAAGTGTCCTTGAGACCCGGTTTGGCTCTCGACGAAAAACAGCCCATGGTCAGACGGCTGTTTGGTTTAATATCTTTTACCTAATCTTTGATATATGTAGGTAAATTTTACACAAGCAAAAACACACTTTTATCTGCATCAGTGTAAATGTCTCTGGTCCGGTCCGGACCAAATTTAACCCCATCCATAAGACGGCATATTATTTCATCGATTCTTGAATATACTGATATAGTATGCCTATATATTATGATTCCTTAGATGAATATACTGATATAGTATGCCTATATATTATGATTCCTTAGATGAATATACTGATATAGTATGCATATATATATTATGATTCCTTAGATGAATATACTGATATAGTATGCCTATATATTATGATTCCTTAGATGAATATACTGATATAGTATGCCTATATATTATGATTCCTTAGATGAATATACTGATATAGTATGCCTATATATTATGATTCATTAGATGAATATACTATATAGTATGCCTATATATTATGATTCATGAGATGAATATACTGATATAGTATGCCTATATATTATGATTCATGAGATGAATATACTGATATAGTATGCCTATATATTATGATTCATTAGATGAATATACTGATATAGTATGCCTATATATTATGATTCATTAGATGAATTATACTGATATAGTATGCCTATATATTATGATTCCTTAGATCTCGCTCTCTCTAAGAAGACCACGACAAACCAATCCTATCCCAGACTTCTTATACTACTCATCGTAGGGATTGTTAGTGTAGTGCTCGTCCTCGTACTCTCTGCAACTTCCGACAAATTCGGCTCAATATTTGGCGGTAAGTTTCACTAACAAATAATTAATTTAACTTCATCATATCTTTTACGTTATTGTTGTATAATATACAATGATACGTTCCTTTGAACACGTGTATCTTGATTCACTTCTAATAGCGATAGGATATTTTGTACACGTCATTGCACGCATAGCTCCTTGAAGAATTGAATATCTGAGCCTGTGTTTGAACCAAATTTACACTACGTAATTAAAACACTATATATACTACTTGAATGTATAGTTGAAATGAATGTTTTGCGGTGTGGTCACTTGATTGCCTAGATCAGATTGACAGATTAGATCACTACATCAAATAAATAGTTCAGATTACTTTAGATCGGATGATTTGATTGAATCACTGGATCAAATCACTATAAATGAGATAACAATAGATCGCATGACTTTTATCAGATCACTAGATAGAACAGATACCAAAATCAGATATACATTAGATAACTTTATAAATTTGAAAAGAGCAATGAGAGTTGTTGACATACACGATGTGCAACGGTACCATTGCTTCTGATTGGCACACTAAGACAAAGAAATTAATAAGTTTATGGATCGCCAACAACTTAGGGCTGAAGAGCATGGTACCGTTAATAATTCGATCAGGGTTTTAATCCCGGTCTTTTCCCCAAAATTCTTTGTAGGCATATTCTATCTAAATTCTTTATATCTATTTTTCACTGTCAGGTTTCGTTGTTAATTTACTTACAGATAACTGACATCGCATCACTTGCGATAGGTTGACTTGATCAGAACACTAGATCAGATCAGATTATAAAAAAACCATAAGTACCGTAACAAACAATGCGCATATCTATG
This sequence comes from Apostichopus parvimensis, assembly GCA_000934455.1. Taxonomy (NCBI): domain Eukaryota; kingdom Metazoa; phylum Echinodermata; class Holothuroidea; order Aspidochirotida; family Stichopodidae; genus Apostichopus; species Apostichopus parvimensis. The sequence continues at coordinate 5,921 of KN884164.1, forward strand.
ACACGTGTATTTTGTGAAATGTCTTTCATCTAACACAGTATGTAAGCTACATGGTATCACGCCTGATGAAAGTTTCCACACCTTAAAAACCAACAGATGCACCGGTAAAGTGTTGTTTATAAAAGAACACTTAACTACTGAAAAATCCTAACAAAAAGATTGGCTATTCTTGTATCGTCTATGGTAATATTGACTTGTAACAATAGTCAAGGACAGGCATTATCCCACCACGGTTCTATTAGATTAGGAATGAAAATACCTTAGCGTCAATGGCAGATACTAATTAAAATATGATAAAGATTTTAGGTTATATAAACGAAATATTTTATTATAATAAAATGGATTTAAAACTTTGGTATAGGCCTGAATGTAGAATACACGTGCATGATTTATGCAGTTTTTCAATTTTTGTCTTTAGATACGAAATATTGTAATATAATGAATAAAGATATAAAAACTTAGACGGTCTAAATATAGAATACACATGCGCTAGAATTAATGGACGAGGATGGTATTGTCCAATAGCGTGGCAAATACAACATTATATCAGTGCAGCTATCAACCCAGCAGAACAATCCTAACGAAATATTAAACAAAATATTCACACACAAAAATCAACAGTAGATATATTAGCACAATCTTGCGTTTAATTTATAGTCTAAAGATGCCTCAGAATGAAATATTTGACGTCTATACTTTCAAGTTGTTTCTAAGGGGTGGGGATGGGGCTGGGGGACACAGACCCCTCTCTATGGGAGTCAACTGTAACGACCCAAGAGCCATACCCCTTCCTCAACAAAATACTGTATTCTACTCTGGTCCTTTTCTAGAGGTGTACATGCGTATACCCATAGGCGTAATTTTTAGTTTTGTCCCACCACCTTTGAACCCTGCGCACGCCACTATATGTACCTTATACTATAGCCTCTTTAGAGTTATAGTTCATCTAACCATATTCACATCCAACAATTTCTTTCTCCCGGATGAGATGTAATTTTCTTTCTTTCTGTTTTTAAAGGAAGCGTCACTTTATTAAGTTTATTGCTTTCTGTTCCCCCAAACAGGTCGAGGTCAACATGTACTTGTAAATAACAAGATTCAAGTTCCTCGTGAATACGACCAATATAAAGATGCCCTTGAAGGAATCGACATCAAACAAGACAGAACAACACAAACAGGTTCGTACGAGCACAATATAAGTCATTTCACTTAAGGAAATAGAAGTTACATGCCAATCAAGCTATTGCACCAGTGGTGCCCTGACTGGGGTGCATGAACCCCCAGGGGTGCGTGAGACGTTTCTGAAAGTCAAATTTAGAGTACTTTTTGTTGAACTGAAATCTGATATATCATATATTTTAGTAATGTACAAAAGTCGTACCTATCGACAAACTCTTTTCGCGTTCCATACGCATATGTTGCCATAGTAGTATACCGTACCATGCATGTGATAAAACAAAAACAGGAGCATCCGTCTCATCGTGTGTGATGGGTGATCGATGCCTGATACAATTCGTGATCTGATCTTGAAGTTTCCAAAATAAATATTTGTTCATCTCTTGTTTTTGTTTCATTGCAATATTACACTATATGAACTTGATCTTTTACGAAGCACTGTATTATGGAATAATAATGACTAAGATCGTGTCTCGAAAAGTTGGGGGTTCGTGGACAACTCTGACATCCACAGGGAATTCGTGGGGGCGGGGGGGGGGGATAAAGTTAGGGAAACCCTGTATTACACAATGCTAGATTACCGTACCAAATGAAAAAGCTTCTAGACCTGCAATCAGAATCTATCCGTCTGGAAAGTATTTCGGGAAAGTTTAAACATGCAGACTGATAAATTTGCAGCCAATATTGATGACCACTAAGCATTAATAAACCGCACTGTTCAAGAGCAATACTTGGGTGCATTAAACATATCGAAGTTGAATTAATTATTTATCGAGACTATCTATGTCAACTTTCTTCACTCCTCAAAGATACAAAACCTTCGAAACCAGTTACAGCCAACAAACTTGACGGGAAGCAAGAAGGGAAGCCAGGTAGAACATCTAAAGGCCAAGGCTCACATCCTACTGATAAGGAAAACCAAACTGCAAACACCGGTGCCAAGGAAGGTAAACAGACGGAGAGGGCTCAGATCAGAAAGGGAACTACCTCGAATCCTGATAAACCTAGCCCAGGAGGAACGGAGGAAGACAAAACTTTGTCACCAAAAGGTCAAGAGCCACAAAAATCTGCAACTAATGCCGAAAGAATAAAGCCATCGGGATCGGACACCGTGGCTGCGAAAAGAAATGCTTCTAGGAACGAAGCAGGCATTAAAACGGCAGGTGATCCTGGGAGAGACTCTGCATCCAAACAGACTCCCTCGAACGTGAAACGGGACCAGGTTAACCAAGAACCATTAAGAAACGAGAAGGGTCCGTCGAATCAAGAAGGTAAATCGAATAACAGAAGCAACAAGAAAGAAGAAACACAACCACCTCCCGGCAATGTTGATCCGAAGAAAGACACAAAACCACCAAAGGCTTCACTTGACAAGAAACTGCCAGCTAAAACTGCTCAGTCTACAAACGGTGGGGAAAAGGTGACATTAGGTAAGGAAGCGAGGAAGGGTGGTACTGGTGGTAGTACCGTGGTAAAGAATGAGGGACGTAACCCACAGAAGACTAATGAAGGTGCAGCTGAGCAAAAGCGACAAACCACTTCTGATATTGGAAAGAAAACCCATGATGCAAAGGAAAAGGTAAACCCTAAGGGAGGAAGCAACGCTCAAGCGCCCTCTAACGACCGTGAGAAGGTTAAGACAACGGAAAGAGACACTGATAGAAGTACTCAAGGAAAGAATGATGAACGTAAACAACAGACGGCTGGTAGAAGTACTCAAGGAAAGAATGATGAACGTAAACAACAGACGGCTGATAGAAGTACTCAAGGAAAGAATGATGAACGTAAACAACAGACGGCTGGTAGAGGTACTCAAGGAAAGAATGATGAACGTAAACAACAGACGGCTGGTAGAGGTACTCAAGGAAAGAATGATGAACGTAAACAACAGACGGCTGGTAGAGGTACTCAAGGAAAGAATGATGAACGTAAACAACAGACGGCTGGTAGAGGTGCTGGTGATGAAAAAACCAAGCCTGGTAACGGTGGATCAAAGACTGAATCAAACGCGAAGAAAACTGGATAGGTTAAAAACCCGGTAGAGGGCGCAATTGAGAGAGAACGCAGTGGCAGAAAGTAACCACGGTCGCCGACCATGGAGAAAGACATTGGAAGGATGTTTTTTGTTAATTTAGCAGTGGCGAAACCAGGTATTCTATCTGAAACGTTAGCAAGCGGTTACTGGGGTGGAGGGAGGCTGGGAACTGTCATGTGTACCCAGGGGTGACACCATGGTGGAGGGGGCATGAAGTGCATTTCCCTAATGATGATGCTGGTCCCCGAATTAAAACACTTCACTTCATATAGGACCCACTTTTTTTATTGCGAAGAAAGGAGGATCTAGGACTCTCTTTTGGAGGGAATGGAGGAGTAAAGGAAATCTGATAATGGGAATCTAAGAGGTAGCTCACAGAATATTTTTGGTAAATACCAAGTTCAGACGGTGCGATCTGCTGCGTTTTCAAAGTTATAAGCCATTTAGGGTAAGTCACAATTAAGGGCTTCGACGCAAAAATTATATTTTATGTAAACTAACGTTTGGTTAACCAATGAAATTTGAGGGGTATAGACGAAGTGTCCAAATATGCCCCCTGCATTTACTCGTAATCTGCACTTTCTGAAACAGATGGAATTTTGTACTTCCAAAAAGTATCTCCCCCAAAACTTGTATGTTCCTTGATAATGCCCAGGCTTGACTACTGTAACTCCCTTTTATTTGGCCTTCCTGACTCTACACTGAAAAAACTTCAAACTGTTCAGAATTCTGCTGCCCGGTTAATATCATGTTCATCGCGTCATGATCACATATCTCCAGTGCTTCAATCACTCCATTGGCTTCCAGTAAAACAACGGTCAATTTATAAGCTCCTCCTCTTAACGTACAAATCACAACACTCCCTTGCCCCTGGTTACATTACAAATTTAATTCCTCAGTATCATCCTCAACGCCAACTTCGCTCGTCTACAAAGTGTCTTCTTGCCACCAGCCATACCCCAAACACAAAGTTTTATGGAGAAAGAGCCTTCATCTCTGCTGCACCTCATCTCTGGAACAATCTACCATCTTCAATTCGCAATGCACCATCGGTTGACTGTTTTAAGCGTCTCTTAAAAACTCATTTATTCCAAAAATTTACAGTGATTTGACTTGCATATTTGTGTACTTGTTTAAGCGATTTGAGGCCTTTGCATAAAGCGCTCTATAAATATTTGCTTATTATTATTATTATTATTATTGTTATTATTATTATTATCTAAAATGATCAAAAATCAATTATTTTTTCCTTTAACAACTTTCTCTCCATCCTTTGTCTACTAATCCTCTTACATCTTTCTCTTTTGTGTTCACCATGCTCATTAACCTGTCTGTATTATGTGTGTATGTTCGTCCTTCTGTTACTGTAACTTGTCATTTAGCCTCTGAAGAAGACCCTGCTAGGATCGAAACGTTAGGCCCTCTTACACTTAAGACTACTTAAAGGGACTGAGAAGAGAAGCAAAAAGAAGTGAGAAATGATGGTGACAATAAATTCAGCAAAGACTGCCAGGGACAATATGTAAACACAATGAAACTTTACAAAACTCAAAGATTGTTATTCTCCTTTCTTTCTTTCCATATTGCTACTAAAGGGAGTAGATGACACATTGTGGTCAATTGACCATTTGAGCCTGTTATGCATGGCTTCTCAGTTCACATAGCAACGATTGTCATGCAGTTCAAACGGTTTTTGTCTACATCGTACTTTACTTAAGTGAAATTCAATTTAGCTTAAGATTAATTGAATTAAGCATAAGAAAAATACAATTCTACTTAAGTAAAATACAAAGCTATTCTACTTAAGCAAAATGGCTTTTCAATTTCACTTAAGCTAAATTGCATTTCACTTAAGTGAAACAGAATTACACTTAAGTGAAATGTGATTGGTCGATCAGTATGCTACTCATTGCGTCACTGTACTTGCCGCGAAGTCCGACTTTGTATACTATTATAGGTACCTCACCACAATTAGAGTAGTGTTCATCCGCTCAAAAGGTTAACCATTGTCAGAAAAGAGGTAAAAGTACCTAACGTAAAGCTTGTTTAAGCATGTTATCAGTAACTGTCATCGTTTGTTCTGCCTTTATATGAAAGAGCATAATTTCAAGTACAGATGGTGGTTAAATGGGGAGGACCGAATGTGATATAAACCATTTTAGAAAATCTTTGGTTAAATGTTGATATTACTCCGAACGAGCAAATGGAAGGGTGGGGATTCAGTATGCTAAACTTGCTCCTCTTCTAGCTCAAAATCTAAACGGTCATGATATGGAAGTTTGCAAGTGCCAGGATAGGCCAAGATCACAGCTATCATGTGGTGGGTAGGATATACAAGATGAAAACTTCTACCTATGCTTTGGCAGGTCTTGAAAATGACGAGTTTAGTGAGTAAGTCAAAGGAACAATTAATTGTGGTGCGAGACCTATAGAGTCACGTTCAAGACGTACTAGTCACGTAACTATTTGCGGCCATTCCCCCATACTGCCATACTTATCCAGCTTTCGTTGTGTATGTACGAACATAACACCATACTTTCCCAAAGCTAGTGAAGCAAAGCTATGTTTATCACTGAGTCTGAACGTTGGACATTCGGTAAATGCAGCCAGCCAATCAATCGTTGCAAACTGTTGCTGGTGCAGTTGGAAGGACACTTTTGAGGGCAAGGGAACGACTACAACACGGCATACCACCAAGCAGTGGTACTAGTAGTAGTACCACAAGGCATGGTACCATGTAAACATTGCCCCCAGACCAACCACTTCTCCGCACGAGGTAAATGTTAAAACGGCTTGCCATACGACCGATCCTTCGATTCCACTTAAGCTAAATTGCATTTTACTTCAGTAGAATTGAATTTTACTTAAGTAAAATGCAAGTGTATTTAGCTTAAGTGCATTTTTATTCTACTTAAGTAGAATACAATTTAGCTTCAGTTAAATTCAATTTCACTTAAGTAAAATTGTATTCTACTTAAGTAAAATTCAATTTTATTTAAAGTAAAATTCATTTAGCTTAAGTGAAAAAGAATGACACTTTTACTTAAGCTAAATTAAATTTTACTTAAGTAGAATTGTATTTTATTTAAGTAGAATACCACTAAGCTTAAGTGAAATTGAATTTAACTTAAGCTTAAAAGAAAGTGGTAATTTTACTTAAGTGGAATACACATAAACTTAAGTAAAATGCAATTTTAATTTAGTGCAGTTAATTTCACTTAAGCTTAATTGTATTCTACTTAAGTGCAATTAATTTCACTTAAGCTTAATTGTATTCTACTTAAGTGCAATTAATTTCACTTAAGCTTAATTAGAATAACGAGGTAAATGTTAAAACGGCTTGCCATATGGCCGAAGGTGACCGCCGTAAGTCCATGTCTGGAGGCGTGGGAAAAATTAAGTGTGTGCGAGTGTGTGCGCGTCTGAGCGTGTGTCTGTTAATACCGCAATTTTGTGTTAAAAACTCCTAAACCGATTTTCAACGACACATGATATAGAATCCTGTGTCTCGCAGAAATCCAGAAGGAACGGTTAAAGGTTAAAGTCCTCACGGTTGCCTGCAAAGTTGGAAAGATGTTCTTAGTCAAAACAACAAACAAGACATGATAATCACGTTTGATGACGTCATGAGTCGCGATACATACAGGGAATTACTTACAGTTTCCTCAGCTCATGAGATAAATCTATAGGTTGACCTAGATTTCCATCATTTCTGCTTTCATTTTGTTGGTATAACCTAGCCCTACAAGATGGGCTAGTCTAGCCCCTAACCCTTACCCTAACCCTTACCCTAACCCTGCTGTCGGAGCCGCTGACGGAGCCTTTTTCTGCGGAGTAATATGAATGTTTTTCAGAGATTATAAAATTTGACGATTTAAACGATGGGTTCATGTATACAGCTACAAAAGTTCATATGTAAATGAGGACAATGTTATCTCAATGTTTGATTTGAAGACATTGATACAGATCTACATGCAGGAATAGTAACCAAGAAAGAGAAGATACTGTCTACTAAAGCAATACAAAACAACAAACAAAGATAAACACATACAGGATGGTTTATGCAAAAGAAACACAAAGAATGCCAACAACTGACCAAGAATTCATCAAGAAAACTAAACATTCCTGAAAACCGGAAACTGATTTGACGTTGATGTTAAAGAAACACAACACCAACAATTATCTTTGCCTTATATGACAGATACATTTGTAACTTTGATAACTTTCCCCAAGCAGCTAAGAAAAGTTTGATTCTGTTTGGGAGATACTCATGTCTGAGTCGCTGCCATTTTGTAAATCTGTGATGTCATACTGCCACTAGGATCTGAAACCTTTCACTTTTGTTTCAAAGTAGAATGATAACAGTGTTGACATTAAAACCAATGCCATCATTAGGTCATTAATGTAATGGCTAGTGGTCTGCATGGTATATTAAAAATGAAGAGGTGAGAATGTATCGACTGTGAGCTGGGTTGTTTATTATAAGTATATTGCTTGCTTAGTTCCTCTCTGGGTGCACACCCTTAGCATCTGCTATAGTAGGCCTATGTTACAATTAATACAGAAAATAAATATTAGTGTTTGCACGGGGTACACGCGCGACGCGATACTACCCGGTTCCTAATTTATTACCCGAATCCTACGCAAAGTGTGTTTTTTTGTGTGTGTGTGTGTTTTTTTTTTTTTTTGCAAACCGATGGTTAAGCAAGATGATTATTCCCATTGACTTAGTGTGGTGTTAGGCTACTATTTGGTCGAAGATAACAGCAATAACGAAAGTATTCCATGGATATCTTATAACTGCGTCACAATTTCAGCGAATAAACAGATGGTTAGGTAGATTACCCCATAGACTTGGTATGGTAATAGGCAACCATGTGGTCGAAGATAACAGCAATAATGAAAGTATTCCATAGATATCTTATAACTGCGTCATAATTTCAGCGAATAAACAGATGGTTAGGCTAGATTTTCCCCATTGACTTAGTGTGGTGTTAGGCTACAATGTGGAAAAAATTGAAAGAATTATCACAATTATTATTTATTCATTTGATTATTTCATAGAAGGAAGGACTGACAAGAAATGTTACGAGATGTTACTAATGGATTTTAGACGGGATAACTAAAAAATATTCATCGCAAATGGCTTCTTGCTAAACGTCTATTCCAAATGCTATCAAATCGCGCGAATCGCGCAAACTCGCGGCAAATGCGAACCCTGGGCCTGCATAAAAGATAGTGTAAACACTACTTATATTGAGTGAAGGCAGTGCTTTTGCAATATTTAATACATTAATTTTGATCTTTTTTTAACATCATGTGCAACATACATTATTTTACATTGTTTCATTAAGATGTATAATTTACATCATGTTTTTGTAAAACAAACGAAATCAAACTTTTATTTCCATTGGGGGGGGGGGGGTGGAGGACGTTTCCAATCATTTTTGTTAATAATGTGGTTACAATTTTCGAAGTCATGGCAAAAATACCATTGACCAGAAATAACTCATGTTTATTTTGCAATGGTTTAGTTAAGTTGGCTTTCAGGGTCTCAGCTATAAAGAATCATGTTGAGAGAAAATGCAACAAGATTTGCACTATATTATAATTTTTAGGTACTTTTAAAAGTCAGTGAAAGTTTAGACAATACTTGGATAATTGCGTTGATTGTGTAATTTACAGGTTACTGACTTTTTGGTTGTTTGATGCTGAAGATAAGTGTGTAGTACCAGATGCAGGTCAGTTAGGGAGATGTGGGGGTTGTCCACCCCTCCCCTCCTCTCCCTTCCTCCTATCCATTTTACTTTGTTCTTGGATAATTTGGGAGTTGGTTATTATGTAATTTTTCAGGTTCTGTACAGAACTGTATCTGACCATACATGCTATTTAAAGTTTATGTTGGTTTACCATTTCAAATATAAAAACATAATTCACGCCACATCGTTCCTTAACCTTATCAAGACAGGTCTTTTGAAATGATAATTTTTCCTTGTTTTAAAAAGGCTAAAATATCAATTATTTTAAGTATTGTTATTTTTATGGTAAATATCATGTTTTTGGTCTGTTGACCATGTGACAAAAAAGACACTGACTTAATCTCTGTAAATCAACTTTTAATGTTTATTTGTTACTGATTAGTTCTGTATATATCCTTGTTAGATTTTTTACTAAAATTGTCATTATTGTTTCGATTTTGGTACTATCGACATTTCTAAGTGCTTTAAACAGCTCACATGCTGATTCAAACGAAACTCAATTATTGTAGCTCAACTAATATGTTAATCTTTATAAATTTATTTTGTGGAATAGCGCTCTCTATTTTGCGCCCAACTGTCTACGACGTGACAGTGGTGAAACCCTCCCATGGGGTAATCCAGAGCTACCTCTCACCAGTTTCCACGCAGGCGCAGATCGTACCCGAGGGGGTACTGTACAAAGTTAAAGGGGAGAGGTGGGTGTATGTTACATATTACTATACGGTACCTTCCAAGTACCATTGTATCCAACCAACACACTTGATAACCAGAGGCGTCCAGAATAGGGTTCAATTTGCGAGTGAATTGCACCATTGGGATATATGTCACTTTGATTTGAGGGAGCACTCCAAAACTGAACCTGTGTACATTCTGTCCCACAAATTCATATATATTTGAATATTTTCAACAAAATGGCACTTAATAATTACTTCATTTTCTTGTAATTCCCAAGAAAAGGTTACTTTCTCATTAGTAAACATTTCTCTTTTTATTTCAACAAGACAAAAAGGGCACTTTTCATAGAAAAGAAGAAAAAGGTAAACTTTCTCTTTACGAAAGAGGAGGTTCAGGTGGGGTAGAATAATGGGCCTTGTAAGCAGTAATATGTAAGCAGTAATATGCTTTACTAAATCATTTGAAACAACGTTTAAAATAATCCAGGTGAAGACGAAGCGCTGTTTTGTGCGAACGGCCCAAATTTCAGTTCCTCTAATGATTTTTTATGGCTGCCACACTGACAAAAGGTTAGTGAACGACATGTCACATCTACATGGGTACATAAAGGAAGGGGTGGGCATGAAGCAAACATGTTGAATTTATGCAAGTTGACAGTTTCGTAACTAATCAATCATTCCAAACTACGGATTTGCCATTTAGTCACGTTACTGAATATCCGTAAACACTCATCATCGTTCTGTGTGATACACAAAGAACTGTCGTGAACAATTCCCGCCCAGATTGCAATTCTGCCTCTTTAGGGAAAGTCAACAAAATAAATGTATTAATCAGAGCCACCGATATATACTTTTTAAGAAAAGTCACCAAGGAAAGAACCTGGGCACGAAAACCAAACTACCGAACGAAAAATTAAGCGCGCTAGAAAAAAAAAGCACTGTACTTGTTGGTAAGTTTTGTTGAGAAAAAAAGTTTCCCCTTTGTTACATTAACATAGCTTTTGTAGTTAGTAGTCTATGTAGCCTTCAAGCAGATACCTTATACTCAGTTGCTTACTTGATTTTAACCAGAGTGGTTAATAAGTTTGTGAAGTGACTAGTGAGCATGCCAGTGGGTACAAATGTGTCGAAAAAAGTTCGTAAAAAAAAATGCAGTCGCGAAAGATGAGGTTTCCGAGTAGCACGGTGGGCAGGGGCGTCGTGCGAAAATAAATTTTGGGGGGGCCCGTGAGCAGGTGATGACTATCTAAGCGGAGCGCCACCACGGGTTGGCGCGCAGCGTACAAGAAAATTTTTCGTCTGGCAGACCCCTCAGATTGCAGGAAACGGCACTTCCCGTGCCTTATGGCAGTAAGCAACACCCCTAAAATTGATAAAAATTTCCGGCAATTTTTTATTTTGGGAAATATTCTCGAAGGAAGTGATCGCCATTTATTCCTCAGTTTACCATTTCCTCGTCTCCCAGAAGCGCCCAAAATTTAAGAAATCGAAACATTTTTGTGCTGGCTGATCCATGATCGCCGCCCATGCCCGTGAGAAGTGGTGACTGGGTGAAGATAGAGCTATGCCGTTTGAAAACATGGGCAGAAAAAGCGAAAGTAACGAAACCTAAGGTAAAACGTGCGATAATGAAGTGATTATTTTCCAGGTTAATTGTGACTGTATTTGAAATGATTATTATTATTCATTTTTTCGAAACTACCTATCAGATCATGAGGAAAATTTATCCTGGTGGACCTTTTAGCGAACTGATTGCAAGAAGTTCACATGGAGTCCCATAATCTCTGTTCACTACATTTATCTTAACTTTCCGAACTTTGTTACAGGCTTAGAAAAATTTGCCATTTTTTCATGGAAAATTGACTGACTTTGGCAAAGGTAACGGGTTGCACTTACTCTGGGACTACGTATATATAATATTGTTCAACGATGGCAGCGTTGATGGCACATTTGGTTCATTAGTTATCAACCAGTAATTATTTAACTCTTTCGTTTGACTGAATATCAACAACCATTGACCAAGCAGTCAACAGAAGCGCGATTTCTCGTAGGCCCTACAAGAAATTCAGTCGTGACACTGTTCGAAAACACTTTTTTTTTTAAATTATGACGAAATTTTATGACACCTTTGACAAAATTTGGGGGGGCCCGTGCCCCCCCGGGCCCCAATGGGCACGACGCCACTGACGGTGGGGGGGGGGTAGAAGGCAGCAGTCGGAATTTTCTGGCTTCAAAACCCATTCAGTTGGAATTTCAGCCACTACACCCCCTCCCAATCATCAGGCCTTAGCTACGTCCCTGGGCGTGCCCCTGATACCTCTATGCCGACGGGGCTTCTCGCATCTAAGGTCAGCTTGTATTACCCGCATTCTATGCTCCCTAAATATTGCTCACCCCCTCCCCCTCCCCACCTCCCCACTTCCAAATATCTGGTTGTGTCTCTGTAAGGGGCTAGCAAAATTAATGTCCTCGTTGCAGTGTTCTAACCGTGCACTATTACGGTGAAGTGTTTATCAAATATAATTGTAATGCTCAGAGGCTCTATAACAACATTCTAACTACGATATATGTTGATCTCCTCTTGTTTTCATTAAATTATTACATTGTCATCACTAAGGTAGAGACAAACGTTTTTTCTCCATATGACGTTCAATATTCGATATGTATTGCAGTTCTAGTGTACTAGTCGATTGGCGTAGAAAAAGGAACACTTTCTTCTCCCTTCTGTGAAAATGGTACAGTCACAACAAATTAATGATTTAGTTTATGGTGCATAATTCATACCCGTCGATCACGAATGATGCATAATTCATAATCGATCATCGCTTCATGCATAATTCATAAGTTCGATCATCGCCTTCTTCCAGTTTCCACAGCCTAGCCTAGCCCTCATCACCGTCCATACTATATACACATGCTCTCGCTGAATACTTGATGCCAATAGTATTTCTGTACGACGTACATATATTACATGTATGTAAACCGTAATTTGACTTAACGAGATGATCTATTATGTGAATATGTCTGTTACGTGTAAAGTCATCATCGCACGGAACATCTGCTTGTAATTTTAACACGTAACCTCTCCCAAACGAAACTCGGAATTTTACGACGGATTAAAAAAATGGAGCTCGTTAGGTAATTGGAAATATGAATGATACTCCATCGCAGAAGAGGATTCATCTGTCGTGAAAGTGATGAAGTTGTTATGCTGCCTCTAAGATGGCGGCTCCAAGACCAACAAAACCGGTGAAGCCACACAGCCATACTTCGTCTCCGACTGCCGTTGACATGCCTCCACCACCTGATCTCGATCTTAGTCATCTTACAGAAGAAGAAAGGGAACACATCCAAGCCGTTCTACAGCGCCAACAGCAGGAAGAAGTGAAAGAAGCTAGAATCTTCGAGTGAGAATTCTTTTTATTTCACTCTTCTTGAGATTTCTGCCTCTGTAATATGTATTCCTAAGGCCTAAGCTAAGTATACTGTTGGTAGTATTGAGCCTAGCCTTCTCTTAACCCGAATTGAACCCAGTATAAAAGAAAATGTCGTCAATTTAGTCTCTCCAGTTCCCCCACGAAACTGCTTCTGTCACGCAGAGCTTGGAATGATAATTCCATTTGGAGAATAGGAGAAAGGCCTAGGGTAGGCCAATAGCAAACTTAAATTTGGTGCAGAGTGGAGTGGTTGGGGGAGGGGGTGATGGTTATTGGCTGCAATTAATCCCACCCACACTGTTTTCTGAAGAACAATTTACCCTGTCACCTACAAGGTTTCTTATTGTTAAATCCCAAATCTAGCTTAGAAAGTTGCCCCACCCATAAATGCACACAACCTAGTAACGGTTAAGAGTTTGCTTTAATGCAACCCCTCCCCCTCCCCCTCCCATTATTTAGTACAGGTCTGTTATTTTGTGCAAATTGTAAACTTGAAAGCTTAGACCAGCACAAAGTTGATTCAAAATACCACAAGAAAACCAGGAATGCTTTGAAAATAAAGAGTGCACTATAGACATTATTAGTTATAAGTACAGTATGGTACCAATGTTGTCCTATATATTTATTTTGTACCTGCAATAATCTGTCATTCTCCGATTAAAGGTTAACTTCATTGTCGAAGATGAAGTTGAGTATTTGATAATATGTACACTATAACCTGCTCTTAATTGCAATATACAGTACCACAGTATTTTTTACAACATTGTTTGCTCACTGTGTTTTACTGTTCAATTTAAAGTTACAGTATATGTTTTCTATCAAACTGGCACTGCAAGAAACTGGAGTAGGCTTAAGTTGTAAACTCATAAGTGTCGTCGGGAGGAGAATACCAATGTTTACTGAAACAATCTGGTACGGGGCCTAGTACAGTGTACAGGTATAAGTATCTAGCTAAATTGCATAAAGTAGCTGACAGGAAGGGCGAGTGGTGGGGTGGGAGGGGGATACAAACTGCAGGTGGGGTTATTGGAGTTACTTGTTGTTGTCTGCCCACATATCCCCACACTAACCTATAACTGTATGTATACAGTACATGCTGGTCCTTTTGTGGAAAATGCTTGTTATAATTCAACATGTGGTTTGCTACTGTCTAGGCTTAAGTACTGTACATGTTGCGATACTGTACGGTTCTATACACACCTTGATTTGTTTCCTCAAGTTTGATGTTTTTGTTCAAGAGCTACTGATTAGTAAGACGTACTGTGTGTAACTCAACATTTTGTAACTTACTGTATGGCACATTATTCCCTTTTAAGGTGATTGAACATGTATGCCTTGACTAAATGCAATCCGACTCATTATAACATGGAAAGTCTTGAGTAGTTGGAGAGTGTGCGACTATTACTGATCAAGAATGTAACCAGTTTTATGTCGTGCAGGCTCCATTCGGGAAAATACATGTCACATTGTCCTGACTAATAGTTTGCAGTTCGTCATCAGTTCACAAGAAAAACTGCAGACTTTTCAACAAACGACGGGCATGGTTCATCCAATGTATGCTCACCATTTGTCCAGTGTGTGTGTGTTTGGGGGAAGGGGGTGTCCTTTTTGTCCGACCATCATAGTGTACCTGTATGCAATTCATCTTTCACATAACAAGTGAGCTTTATATTCAGTACTGTACGCAGCTCTATTATGGCTGCAAGGTATACTAAATGTAGTCACTCAGTAGTCCAGGTTAACATTTTGAATCAAGTCAAACTTTTATTCACTTGTAAGTTAAGTTAACAATAAAAACCAATACAGTCTTAATAAAAAGTCAATGCTTCTAAAAAGTCAATGCTTCTAAAAAGTCAATGCTTCTAAGGTGCAAAGTACAAGTAAACTTGATCACATCTGGTAGAATCATTGTGTGAATTATTTTACATCTGTTTGAACCTTACAGGATTTGTGACAACTTTAGTGCTTGTTAATGGTAACAGGTGCAACCAAGGCTAGTCTTTCCCACACATACTGTATCATAGAGGTCTATGGTATATATGCTTCATATAAAGTATGTTTTCTACATGTTTTTGTTCTTATTTTAATAAGACATTATACTGTATTGTACAAAGCCAATGATTGGCATTTATTCTTCTACAAACAATGTTATGTTCACCTTGATGAGATGGAATGGAAGAAAAAGGTTTCGCCTCACTAGTGGCACTGCCATTCGATAAAGGTTTTAAATTTTTGTTCTGAACAGGGGCACAACCAGGCATACTTCTTAAGGGGAGGGAGGGGGAACTATACCCACCATAAGTTAATCAAGGCCTCAAACCCCCTCCCCCCCTCATGGCAGGCAGCATGTAAAGAAAATCCTAGTGACCAACTGTACATAAATACATATCATACTCTTTAACATTGTTTCCAAAGTCATAGCACCATTTGCATGATCTGAGCACCTTCCATTTTACCACATTTTTTATGACATATTGTAACATCTAAGCTTTGTCCTTCCTGTTAAAAAAAAGTGACACCCCAATGCTTCGGAACCAAGCAATGATAGATCTATGATACTGAGTCATTGTCAGTATTAGTGTCTTGTATTTGATCGTTAGTGTTACCGTGGCAACTGAGTATTTCTGTATGATATGATATGATCCCCCAATAAAACAGTTTAGAAGAAAGGAATTCACACATTTGATGCAATTCTCAACATTTCAGTATAATATTATGTCACATGTAGAACTTGGGAATATTTTGTATGTTACATACTGTATTTGAAATTAAAATTAATCACTTTTGCTATGCTAATGAACTGCATTGTTATGGATATTCTTGTAGAATAGCATCATAAAATGTTTCAACATCAGTTAAAAGTACTGAATACGTTACAAGTAAATTGAGTACTGCCTCCAAATCAAAGCAGTGCCAAAGATTACATCCCATACAGCCTGGCTGCAGGACACTGCAGCCCTCACCGTCCTGTGTTTGACTGAGTGCATTTGATTTACTTCGTTCCTCTTGTACCTGTCTCCAACTCCACAATTGCACTTTCCTATCTACCTAACTACACATTTGGAAGTGTTTTAGCACTGCGCCCTCACTCCCTGGGCAACACCCACTAACTCCTCCTTACGTATCTACCACCGGGAAGTTACTACACGTGTTTTTTCCGCAAAATTCTCGCTTGTGATTTATACAACTGTTTTGCGTTTTTGGAATTCTTCTTTGGATAATTCGACTACTGAGACCTTCCTTCGTCGCTGTACCAAGAAGCACTCATAAGTATCCTTTTATTTACATTCAATTTTCGATTGCATGTTTCTCTCCATCCGTGTGTTTTATCTGCTTCCTCATTGTACGTATTTTTATGTACAGGTACCGGTTGCGCGACACCTCAGTGGTGGGCGTTTCCTCCCCTGATCGTTAGCCGTTGTGCTAGGTCCTTAGGCTTCCATCACTAATTGATGGTTCTGCCCTGGCACAGTAAATTGAGTACTGCCTCAAAATGAAAGCAGTTCCAAAGATTACATCCCATACAGCCTGGCTGCAGGACACTGCAGCCATCACCGTCCTGTGTTTGACTGAGTGCATTTGCTGCACGGGTAAAATTGCACAATGAAAAACAAGTACAGATGTAGCTACTTTACAATTTATGTAATTAGTTAAACGTCAATTGTCAATTAACTTAATTCTGTTGTGAGTTCCTTTTTTCTTCTTTCTTCCAAATGTAAAGTGGGACACTTGCTGCCTCTTCACATGATGGTGACTTTCTCTTTGAATATGAAGATCAGTGTAATCTATAAACTCATTAAGGAGGGGAGGCATATTAAATGAGGACACTTTTCTTTGCTAAGATTTCATCAGCATTCCCCCCATGGATGAAAACTTGCTCATTAGATGTCTTTTATTTATTTTATATATATTTTTTCCCAATATGATAAAATGTTTGCAGAATAATGTTCCACTGCTGCTCACTTTCAGTATGACAAAATGGCAATTTCCAGGGATACATTTTTTCCCCCTTAAATGTGTGATTTAATAGCTCCGTTGCCACGGTCACCGGCCATGAGTAATAGCTAGTGATGATGTCTAGTAGTTATTAGATACTGTTGGATGATATTCCGGTAAGTACTAAAGTTATAAGTATTATCATGCACACAGAGACTCTCTATATATGGTTTTAGGTGAGACAGCGGTCAGTGTGATCTTGTAGCACAAATTATAGGCCTACAGTACCATAAGAACTTACTCTCTAGCACTGCTGTATTATGTCTGTTGATGTAGCACAAATTATAGGCCTACCATAAGAACTTACTCTCTAGCACTGCTGTATTGTGTCTGTTGATGTCTTTAGTACAGTTTAGATCTGGCAGACTAGCATACTGTACTTACCAGATACTTGTACTTCTGTTGTCGAAATTTGCACACTTACCACTGTTACTTGGTGCGTTTTGGAACTCTCATACTTTAGATACCAATTGAATTGGTACAAAGTTATGAAGGTTCTCTTACTCGTGCTGGCTAAAATCAAGTTCTCACTGGCATTTTCTTAAATGACAGAACACATAAGTTACTGTACCGCCATTTGATAACAGCTCAAATAATATTTGCTGATAATGAGCAATAATACAAAGCTCTTCTGTATTTTACTATAGGTACCGAAATCATGCCGATTCCTTGATCCTCAGCAAGTTTAAGTTCTTAATATCTACTGGCAGAAAATTGCCAGTTTTAACTGTCTACTGGCAAACCGCAAAATTCACTGGCATATTAGTTAGCTATTTAACGTACAGACAGTGGTTTAACTTTCGAGGCCTGGATCTCTGATAATTGAAGGGTTTTGTAGAATTGGATTATCTGGACTAGTTGGGACCAAAAATATGTTGAGTTGAGAATAATTTTAACTTTAGGATTACTTGAATATATGTATTCTATAGTAGTCTGTATTCGAGGAGTGTTCAGTACAATGCAGAGATCTACATTAGTAAATGAGGGGGCGGGGGGGGGGAACAAAGCACATGTGGCTTGATGATGTCATATTTAGACTTGATCAAGTCTTCAACCTAGCTTGTGTGTTTAGAGGTTACACTAAATCTGTGATATCTCCAAAATGGATTTAGGAGGGGGGGGGGGGTGGAGGGTGAGGAGTTTGTGACAGTTATCTCTATCACAGACCAATAATGATGATTGGGTTTGTGTCTCTGGCTATGTACAGCTATCTACTAGGCATGTACATATAAAGGGAAGCTGCTTGTCTACAGTGTAAGTTTGTACATGTATCACCTTGCTATGTACAGCAATATACTAGGCATGTACATATGTAAAGGGAAGCTGCTTGTCTACAGGTGTAAGTTTGTACATGGATCACCTTGCTATGTACAGCAATATACTAGGCATGTACATGTAAAGGGAAGCTGCTTGTCTACAGTGTAAGTTTGTAGATGTATCACCTTGCTATGTACAGCTATCTACTAGGCATGTACATATGTAAAGGGAAGCTGCTTGTCTACAGTGTAAGTTTGTACATGTATCACCTTGCTATGTACAGCAATCTACTAGGCATGTACATATATATGTAAAGGGAAGCTGCTTGTCTACAGGTGTAAGTTTGTAGATGTATCACCTTGCTATGTACAGCAATATACTAGGCATGTACATGTAAAGGGAAGCTGCTTGTCTACAGTGTAAGTTTGTACATGTATCACCTTGCTATGTACAGCTATCTACTAGGCATCTACATATGTAAAGGGAAGCTGCTTGTCAAAGGATCTACTGTAGTTTCATCAGTTCTCCACCACATTCTATTGTATTGATACTTGTTCCATCCTTGTTATTTACACATTTAACTTAAACTGAATTGAACTTGAACATGGTGTCCAGATGTTTGTTTTGTTTCTTCCTGTTCATGACATACTGTTCTACTGACTAGTCAACATCATGACCAGGCAACTTGTTAAATTGTGGTCTATTTTCTTAGCCAATGAGATCATAGTTGGATTGTAAATTACCCTGAAATTATACATATACATACGTGTATAGTTATAATCCTTGAGAATGGTACTTTGGAAGGAGGGAATTTGGCATTGACCCTGAAGTTGGGGGGTGGGGGGTGGGGGGGGCACAGTGCTAAAATGTCACCAACTTTGTAGGCTGAGTTTTCATGTGAGCGTATATCTAGAGACAGGATTTGGATTTTTATGGTTGATTTCTTAGATATAAACCGTGCAGTTGTCTTCATGTGTTCATGATTTTCTTTTCCACCAGAGCTCTCAAGGAGGAAATTACAAAAGACGAGCAGACAGTCAAGGCAAAGCACGATGAAACTCGGCAGGTGACCTCACAGAATGGTGCTATTTGTGAAATATGCCACAAAACAAAGTTTGCTGATGGCGTTGGTCACTCGTGTAGCTACTGTGGCAAGAAATCCTGTGCCCGATGTGGAGGAAGGGTGACGCTACGCTCTAGCAAGGTAATTCACTTACTATGAGATTTGATATTGGGTGTGCATTAAGTACATCATTGTGTCTGTATATCTCTACTGCACAATATGGAGGAAAACAGCATCATTGGCATAATTAGTAACTTTACAGCAAATTTCTTCTCCACCGTACATAGTATGTTATCATTTAAGTTCTCTGCACCGTTAGGATGTTCCAGAACCTACTAGAAGAGAAGAAAAGACAAAAGATGATAGTTCTGCATGCATGGAATATTCCCCCCTTCCCCCAACCCCCACCCCCCTCACCTCCCACTCTTCCGTACTCTCTTATTCTCCTCTCTCTTCAAATGCGGACAGTTTAGTGAAGCCAGACCTCGTATTCTAAACTATGGAATTGAGATATTCTACAGACCTGACTTGGTTTCAGGATCTTACCAGTACTGTCATGCATTAATTAAATTTTTGTCAGCCTACACACATTATAGTCCAGGCATGATGATAGAGATGATGGCTTTGACTTTAAATAATACATCTGGTAGTCATAGCACTAGAGAGCACAAAGCCATCTGTTTGGTATCTTCCATGAGTAACCATGCAAGGCAGAAGGTCTGGTGGATGGTGGTAATATCTTCCATTGATCAGATAAAACACACCTGCAGTACAGTACTGCAATAAATGAAATTTTGTTGGAGTTAGAAACATGTATTGTCTTGACAAGCAAGCAAAGTTAGAAGCTGTTTCTCAAATTTAATGTTGTTACATTGAGTGATACTCACATCATATTAAGACTGTGTACTGTGCAAGATTACAAATTTAGCACGGTCTAGTGTAGCCTATTATAATGCAAAGTAGGGTACGGGAGAGCATAGTTTGGAAGAAATGGTGCATTGAGAGGGAGTTCTTTTGCTTGGGATGGATAAAAGTAAGTAGACCTTCAGCTTGTTCCAGTCCCATAATTTTTGTATGAGTATCTGTATTTACTTCACTCCTCACTTACCACAACAAATGCACACTCACACTACTGAATCTGGGTGACCTAGCACAGTAGTATACACTTCCAGTGACTGGTCTTTCCCCCTCCTCATGAAACCAAGCCCTTCCAAAGTATTTTGTGTACAAGCCAGTAGGCTGGCTGGTCACCAGAAGAGTATACACTGTGCTTAAAGGTTACTCTGTGTTTCTAGACATGGTAGAATGGATTGCTTTTGTTGCAAGGAGACAGGTAAGTATTTATCCAGGCTACTGACAGTAAGGTTTGGTAGTTTACTAGGCTAGTTTACTAGTATTTTGTGTACAAGCCAGTAGGTTGGCTGGTCACCACTCACCAGAATCTGAGTATACACTGTGCTTAAAGGTTACTCTCTGTTTCTAGACATGGTAGAATGGATCGCATTTGTTGCAAGGAGACAGGTAAATATTTATCCAGACTACTGACAATAAGGTTTGGTAGTTTACTAGGCCTGTGCTATTGTGGTTGGAAGTGGAATGGTTTCAACCTGTTTGCTTTTAACACTGGTACTACTTTACAACACTTGTTAGCAGCAATACAGTTAGTGTGCATGACTGCCGTGCAGATATCAGCCAGTCAACGATTTTCTTATAGTAATACTACTCTATACTATCTTCCTATATCATGCTTCAAAGCACTTGTTCTGACAGTATGAACAGTTCCTTCAACCTGATAATAACAGGATATCCATACTGCTAACACTGAGTACTAGTGCGTTGAAGCTTGACATGAATACATAGTACAGTATAGAATCAAAACTACAGTATGAAGTGTTTCCAAAAGATAATGAGGGTGGTATTGAAGAACTTAGCATGCATAGACTTCGGATACAGTGTGACCTGGTTAATTCACTTTAGCTTCGGCTTGTAATAACATGTTTCTGTATGCTGCCATGTTGGATGAATCTAACCGCAATACAGGACTTTGTAATTACTGACTTTGCGATCCATGTTATTGCCGACTTTCAATCCGCGATCCCACTCACAATTTTGCAAGTTCGTTTATTCCCTACCCCCTTCCCTTAATCCTCTCTT
The DNA here is from genome assembly GCA_000934455.1 of Apostichopus parvimensis. Lineage (NCBI taxonomy): Eukaryota > Metazoa > Echinodermata > Holothuroidea > Aspidochirotida > Stichopodidae > Apostichopus > Apostichopus parvimensis. Next base: position 27,472 of record KN884164.1, read on the forward strand.
TGTCCATCCGCTGTTTATCTCCTACCTCTCCTCTTCCCATGTTGTTTTCTTTCTTGCTTCTCTCCATCCCTTGTCTACTAATCCCCATACATCTATCTCTTTGTGTTCACCATGCTCATTAACCTGTCTGTATTCTGTGCATGTTTTTGTCCCTTCTGTTTTTGTCCTGCTAGGATCGAAACGTCAGGCCAACTTACTTTTACAGATACTTTATATCTTGTCCACAGTTATTCATAAAGTATTCTCATATGAAATCTATCAAGAAATCAGAGTTCCCAAGCCTAAATATTGGATCTCATACCCTCTCTCTGTTGGCTGACTTCAGAACTGATCTTTGTTTCAGATGTAAATAAGTTATAGAGTTGGATTTTTAGTTAAAATCCCATTGGTACATGTACTGTATGTATGAGTATAAATATTTACTTAAAATTAGAAACTGTCTGAGCAGTAACAAAATAATGAGAAACAAATGGAATAATTAATTCCTTGCCCATCAGACCCTCTCATTTAGTACTTTAAAAGGATGAAACTTGTTATGAATTGAAATCTTCTTATGAGTAATATGTCCCAGTAAGTGTTTATTGGTAATATTGCTGGCCAATTGCACATTAAGTTGAAACGCGGTTTGATTAAATCCAGCCCTATCCATCATGTATATTCAGCTGTACTGTATACATACATGCCAAGTACAGTACAGTACCCATTGTACTGTCTCTGCTGTAATACAGTACAATCAGTACACTTGATCAAAGCTGGGCATGGGAGAACCGACTCTCAACGTCATTGCAAGCCTCGTAGCCTGCTCTTACTGTAGTTTTGCTTGATGTCCTTTAAAGCTTCAAAATGAGGTGGAATGCATGTCCCAAGCCTTGGGAGTCTCTTTCCTTTATTGATTTTTGGTAGGCCTGTGAAATCATTACCTCAAAACGAAATTAAGCGGCTTTGCGTCCATAAAGTTGCAACAACGCAATTTTCTGTTTGATCTGGAGGCATACAGGAACCTTTAAGAAGGCTGCACGAGACCGAGGGATCGGAAGTCATTGTGGCTTTTAAGAATTAATTACACGGAATCTCATAGGAAACATCTCATTACCGAGAATTTGATAAGGCAGTAAAGCAAAGAGACATGACATTTTAATGAAATTGGTAGTTGGAAGGAAGAGATTAATTGAAAAACAGAACGCAAAATTATGCTGAAAACAATAAGCAGTCTCTCATTTATACACTTTGAACTTGTACAGTAAGATCTCTATGCAGATGTATATATATGGCAACCCATTGGTCGGTACTAGACTCATTTGATAGGAATGATTTTAAGTATGCTGTTGTTCATTGGTTACAGTACATTGGAGGTATCAAAAAGCCTATACTTTGGGCTTGTGTCAGCGAGGTCACTGGTTTTAATCACATTCTAGCCAGAGAATGTTTTGCTCTTTTCCAGGGAATTGA